>VXAZ01001226.1:0-140000 GCA_013399875.1 Gymnorhina tibicen
TTGGCCTAAACCATCACAGATAGGAATCAAAAAGGCCACAGCAGAGCCTCAGCTTTGTGGAAATGTGAAAAGCAGCCACAGAGAGCATGAGCAGTTTCCCTCTTTGTCCATCAGAAAACAGTGGCAACCAGGAGAACTTCAGAAGATTGGTTTGAAAATAGCTGCCCCTAAAATATTTGCATTTGTGCTTGCTTTTCTGACGTGACTGGGGAGGTATCTGCCATGAAACTGTTGCTCTGCGAGGATTACTGGACTTAAATGAAAAATACATATGAGGGATGTGTTTTTCTGGGAAACAAATGAGGAAGTTCCCAAGAACACCAGCTGCAGGAAACTGAGCTGTCACAAGAAGCTGCTGAAGTTACCAGGGGCTGGGGCTGGGTGCAGGTATTTCCTGCCAAGGAGCAGTGCCAGGAGCAGCAAGGCTGCTGCATCCTCCAGCCTGCCTGCAGAAATGGACCTGAAATGTCTTGAGAGAAAAAATTACGAAATCTGCACTAACACAGGTCGGCCACTGTCCCGGGCTGAAACACAGCTTAAAGACACAGGAAGGCACAGGATTCATGTCTGGCATAGGGCAGACGATAGGGAAAACAGTATCCTACAGTCACCCCAGGACAACCACCCATGGGGACAGTCCATAGCCTGCTGTCATCACCCAGCTCAGAGGGGCTGCATGTTTTCTGCTTGTGCCAGATTTTGGCACCTCCTTTCTTCCCAAAGGTCTCTCTCTCACCTTACTGCAGAAATGAAGTTTCCAGGCACAAACAAGGCTTACATTCTTCTAAATAGATTATTAAAACCATGAGTGTCTCAGGAAATATTTTGTAGTAAATGAGTCCTGCTTAATGTAATGATCATAGTTTGTCTGCATGGACACACTGGGAACAGAGGTACGAGGGCCATTCCAATCTATTTGCACTTAAATGGAAAGAGAGTAAAAAGTGAAATGGGGAAGTGAATACAAGTTCCTGTTCCAGTAAACCAGACAAGAGCAAATACTGATTTCCACTCCTGCATTGTTTTTCTCAGTCCCAGAAAGATCCATGATTCTCAAATTCCTCTCACACACTGTACTATGGAAGCCTGTACTCACTCTAACAGCCACTGCAAGCTGACTTTTAATCTTCGTTTCCTCCATGAGAGCATTCATTTCAGGTATTCTGTATTTCACATCTGGCTCCTTCAGATCTTATACAGTTAATGTGAACACTGAATTGATTATTAGACCTAAGTGCAGCAGCCTTTTTTTTTTCCCGAAGACCCAGCCCTAAATACTGCAGTGAGTTCATATAAACTACCAAAGAAAATACAGGCCATGTCACCATTTGGGTCACACTGTGTTTCAAAACCAAGTTTGTAATTTAACACAAAACAAATGTTTTTGTTTTCTTGCTGCCACAGACTTCCACCCTGCATGGAAGGTCACATGCAGCATTTCACTGCTCCTGCATTTAACAGAGCCAGTTTCCATCTTGTGGTTAAATTTCTCAATGCATTTAAACAATTGGTATCTTGGATCAACACACTGCTTATCTCCAAGTCCCAGTGGAGAAGTCCTATGACAGTTATTATGTCTTAGTGTGGCTAACTACTAGAATATCCAGCTGTCCTCCCCTGCAAATTTTATTTTGGCAAGGAACATCAGTCTTCTTCTTCTGCATTTTCTAGCAGCAGCTTCACCAAAACCAAGCCTCTGAAGTATTTCCTTTCTTGCTAGAACATGGGTAAGAGTTGGAAAGAATCAGACACAATCTTTGTCATCCAGAATCATTAAAGAACCATTAAATCCTTCTGAAAAAGGCATCAACAACTACTTAGAGTAACTACTTTTATTGCCTTCTTATTTTTATAAATATTGAGTAAATTAAATACATGGAATCCAAAGTACTTTTACAGTTTATTTTGTTTCTGTCTGTTCTGCTGTTATCTGAATCAAGCCACCCACGTGATTCAGACTTTTCCCTGCTGAAGTTACTGGAATGGTGCTTTCCCTGTCTGTGCACAATGAGTTATTATACATAGTTCAATAACACAGAGATAAACTACAGAAGTTCCTCTGCAGAATCTTTCCTGCTTTCACTTCTCTCACTCTTCTTCGGACTAATGTATTGTAGATTTCCCTTCCCCCTCCACTACAGACACCTAAGACCACTCACTTTTCTAATTCTCCCAAGGTTTTACAAACTCTTGGCACTTCTTTTCTTCTCACAAATAAATGTCTTTGCTTTTCATTTGCTTTGTAGCTTCCCATATGATCTTTTCATAGACAGAAAAGATGAACAGATTTCCAAGTGGAAGTACATAGGTCCTTTCCACCCAGTCTAACAAATTGACTGCCATGTTTTATAGAAGTATAAAAGAGGAGGAATATTTTAAAGACTCAGTGGTAAAGAAACAGTGAGAAATATTGCAATATCATGGTAGCGACTATGAAAGCCAACAGATGCATTAATGTTACCAAACCATGGTTTGCGTTTGGCACTGGAGAGCATAACTGAAAATGTAACTGCACAAAGTTTTGTCTGCATCCTCCTGCTGCAGCTTGGCCATGCTTACCTGCTGCTCTGCACACTGTTCTGGCTTGCAAATCCTCAGAGTTCATGCTTTTTTTCATTAGCCAGTGTTGCTTTTAGCCATGAGTCCACTTTTCCTGCAGCCTTCCAGGGAGCTGGAAGATGTGGAAAGCTGGCAGATGCAGGGGCAAAGAGGTGGTCAGGCCACTGAGCTGGCTGCTGCCCAAAAAAAAAAGGTGTACAAGATAAAAAGTCAGGTGTGTGCTAACAAAAGGGCTGCTTGATCATGGTGGTTGAAGGGTAGGAATGAGAGCTGCCAGCAGCCAGTTACCCTGCAGAGGGAAAGGAGCCACCACTGTTGGCCAAGTGCCCATCACAGTGGGGTCTGCTGGTCCCTCAGGTCTTCTTCTCGCCCTCCCCAGCGTGTTCACAAGCAGGTCAGCATCACTGAGGGTCCCACAAGCAGGAGCGAACATGTAGACAACAACTGCATTTTTGGAGTTGGCAATGGGAGTCGCTGAAGCACAAGTCACAGGGGAGGAAAGCAAGCCAGAAGAAACACAGGAGAGAAAAGAGGCCTGGAGAGGAACAGAAAAGGAGAATGATTTCATAATGGTGAAGAAGAGAGAAAGTAGACTCACTGGCAAATGAAAAGGGAGATGAGAAGAAAGCCTGCGCAAAACATCAGAAACCCAAAAGTGATTTTGTGGTTATTTCTTTGTGTGCTTGCCTTCCCTGAACAAAAAGGGAGAAAGGACTTTGTGGAAATAATCCTGGATAAGGTACATATAACAGAAGGTGTGAAGAACTGAACATCAGCCAGCAGAGCCTGTAAAGCAGCTCAATTAATAAGTATTCATAATCATTTGGAATTATTTTGAAATCATATGAAAAAAATAGTGGAGAAAACGGTATGTGTTGACAGTCTCCAAGGGCAACCTGAGTCATTACTTAACTCTTGTTACTTAGTGCCCACAAGGCTATCTTCTATCCCACTGGCACATTAACATAAGCAATAAAATAAATCATTGTAATCCAGAACCTTTCCTGCTGACTGTGAGCAATTACCAGCATTTATATGCTCAGTGAAATCAAGGAGGTAGCTTGTTGGAGTGGCATGGAGGTCCACATCACCATTTAAACACAGGTTCTTAAGAGTGGGCAACTATCACAAGCCAAAAAGGGATGACTACGATTTTTCAGACTTTGCTTGCTTCTGACTTGTAGGCAAAGATACATAAACCTTTTCCTGTCCTGGTTTTCAAGGTGACAGTAAGGAAACTAATCCTGGAAAACAAAGAAGTACTGGTTCCCAGCACAGCAAAGTGTCTCAGGGCAGCCAAGGAGTGCTGGGCAGCAACAGCTGGTGCAGCCCCGCAACAGCCCTTACAGGCAAACTGCAGGCAGAGCATTCCTCCTTCTCCGAAGCAGCTACAGAGCAAATACACGGGCATGTGTGTGCCTCTCTCCAGAAAAGGGTTCTCTCACTTTGTATGAAGCTTTCATACTGATGAGTTTTGGTGCTGCAAATATAAAATGTAAAATTTACTCATTCCCTAGGGAAAGAGTTAGCTGGATCCATAGCTTTGAGGGATCCTAGGATTGTTGCTCTATACCCAAACATACCAGTGATGCTGTAGGCTTTCCTACTCACAGTCAACTACAATATTGTGAATCACAAGGATCTTGTAAAAATTGCAAAGTCATAAACAAGGTTCTGACCTTGAGTTAGAAACCTCACTTCCTGAAAATAATTGTTTAAAAAAATGGTAGGAATGATGCAATTTTCCAGGAACCAGACAGGAAGGAAAAGAGAGTAAGTATGTTTTCTGGCCAGAAGATTGATGGTGATACTCACATTTGAAGGGAGGAATTTGCCCTGACTCATAGGAAATATCTTTGTTCTTAGGGATTTAAAAACAGCTTTGTGGAACAAAATAGAGGGCTTGAACTATGCCTGTGTTTTGAGGAAGGATAACTCTGCCTATTGAAAAGAATAACAAGGTGAAGAAGTATGTTAATGGAATGTGAGGCCGTTTTCATTTTTTTTTATAGCTGGCTGCACCAAAGGCAGATGACAGTGGTGAATTATTTTAAAGATCATAGCAACACAGAAATTGCAAGAAGTTTAGATTTTGAATAATTAATTTGGATCATGTTGCTGTTGCCAAGCTGTTCACTTATCTGGAAGACAGAAAAATGGATAAATTCTTTGCTTGGAAGAGATTTATAGTCTTAGCAATGGTGATCTCATGTGATATTGGTACTAGCTGTCACACATTTACCTTCACTTTTTTTAAACCAACCACAGAGTTAACACGGATTAATTGAGGCACAAACAGAAAGAGAGCTGCAAATCCCCTCCAAAATCCGGTGAAGGTCTTTGCTTATCATCTAACCACATTTTCTACACAGAAGAATGTCTGGGAATTATTAAAACCATCTTCAACCCTGTCAGCATCATTATTACAGTCCTAAGGATGCTTTTATTGTGGGAACGTAAGCAGCTGTACTCCAAGTGCAATGATGCTGCTGGAGAAAAAGACCAGCACTTGGTCCAGCCTTGCCTGAACTTAAAGGCAAAGCTGGACTTCCCTACACAGTGCTTGGGGCTCTGGGAATTCAAATTAAGTATATGCTTTAAGTAGCTTGAATGGCCTCAGTAACTAATGCTTATTTTAAAGTAGTTTTGGACTCAAGCCTAAAACAAGTTGGGTTTTTTTTCCCCAAGACCTTCTATACAGAATTAATTTGGAAACTGAAGAAAGAGATTGGAGCTCAAACTTTGCACTGAAACGAGCAAGCAATTGGGACATGTGCTGAGAAGGGTGACTGGGAGAATCCCTTTGGCATGAGAAGACCCCAACTCCCAGGTCTGCTGTGGATACCTAATCCTATTACAAACTCTGCTGGATCCTTACCAAAACTGTTCTCATGATATTTTCCTGGCTGAAATACCTGTGTGTGTTTCACAGCATCAGATGTGGCACCCTTAAGAGAGGGCATGGCGGCAGCATGGCCAGGAAGGCCAAGCATGGCAAAAACAAACTGTGCCTCTGGGATGCATTTTCCAGGCATTTGGCCTTTGAACACACCATTTTTTCAGCTTTATGGGCTCTTACAGACATTCCCAGACATTCCTTTAGCTGCACCAGTCAAGGAATTTTTCACAGATGTCCTTTCACAGTAAATGTTTCAAGGAACTTCTCAGCTAATGCACCCGAAGGTGTTTCAGGGAAGACATGGCCGCTTTTGGAAGGAGTCTTCTCAGCAGGAGAATTAGGAAGACAAAGACAGCCGACTCAAGGTGGCTGCTGTGCGAATGCTCTGTTGAAAGGCAGGTGCCGCCTCGCCGGGAGTGCTCACAGAACGGCTGCCGAGCAGGAGGGCAGCAGTGATGCTGCGGACGCCGGAGCTTCCCCCGGCCCCTCACGCGGGCCGGCAAAGCCACTGTTATCCGCTGGGAGAGGTCATATGACAGCGCACAGAACAATATTGCTGTGTTTCCTTCCCACTGACCAGTTAGTGACCAACACTTCTGAGAAAATTAGGCAAATTCCTGCCTGCTGCCGCTAAGTAGAATAGTCAGGAAAAAGCAAAAATTTCCTTTAAATTCACTTCTCATTCTCCTCTTGTTACAAGTATTTTTTTCATTCTGCATATAAGACCTTTTAACATCATTTTCTGTCTGTTAATTTTCCTGTATAGGAAGCACCATCCTGATGTATTGTATTAATCCTTAAAGAGGATCAAATGAAAGAAAGATAAAAATATTCAAATTTGGAGGTTATTAAGATCCTCTTGAGGATGATTTTCTTGTTTTCCATTTCCTGTCAGAATTGGATTTTGCAAATGAAGCTGACATATGCAAACTCTGATCACATCTTGCTATTAGTTTTATATTTAGACGTATGAGCATGATTCCGATTTAGCTTGGGATTATCAGAATTTCAGCTGCTCATTTCTTTAACACAGAAAACAGTTCTGCAAGGAAAGCACATCTGAGGATAACAGCATGATAGATCAATAAGAGTATTATATGTCATAACATATTTCTATCAAAGATAAATCACTTCCCACTTGTCTGAAAGGTGCACACCTATCTCCTGGAACAGAAAACACAAAAGAGACAAAGCTATATATTCAAAACCAAATACAGGGGAAACAGAAATAAACTAAAGACTTTTAAATTTAGATGTCAAAGAAGTAACATTGAAATCTTTCTGTACACTGTAAACAGGACTGTGGAAAAACTGCAGTGTAGCAGAGGATCACATTCTCAGAAAAGTCCATTTTAAAATCATAGGAATCACAATTTAATTTTGTTATTTCCCTCCACAAAATTTTTCACAAGAACAGATTGTCTCCTTCAAATGATGTAAAATGAAAGATGAGAATATGCTGTCATATATATCAAAATAAGTTGTATTCAACACATATTTGTATCAAAAGATGTAGCATCATTGTAGCCAAAAGGCATAAGAAATAAACAAGGCAAGTTTTGTAGGTAGGGATTATATCTTTTATTAGATGAACTGGTGTAAAAAAAAAATAGAAATAAGAAAAGCTTGCAGGAACACAAGCTTTTGTACAGATCTGAAATGGAAGCAGCAAACCAAAGTTTGCTATGAAGCTAACTTCACTGCACATCACTGAGTGCTCCTTTCCCATTCTCACGTCAGGCAGGTGATACATTACTCCTCCCCACACTTCAAGGGATAAATTTATCAAATCTCCCCATTTTGCTGAGCAAGCACCAGCTACCTTTTCTGCTGGGTGGCTGAACTTACACACACCCAATTTGGCTTAGAGCAGCTACCCTCCACTTCTGCCAAGCTTTGAAGTTCGCTTCTACATTTTACCTGGAGACAGCCATGTCTGCTCAAAAGTTTGCCTTACTCAGTGTGCAAACCTCTTCTTGCCAGAGTGTGTTAGTGCTCCCCACCTCCATGAATTGTGTCCTGGTTTGTTGCCATCTCTCATGATGTGCTAACACAGAATAATCCAGATGAGTAGAAAACCAAGGGCAAGTTTTACCGCAGCAGCATGACAACGATATAAACACTTCAAGCACTAGCGTCACTGGCATAGCAGAAAATAAACACTTCCACAGCAAGAAATAAATTCTTAGAGAAAATTATAGACTCACAAATGAAGTATGAGTGAATTCTGTATGACAAAGTATTTTTAGACCAGACAAATGCAGGGGGGTGGCGGTCACTTTTGTTAGTAGACGAATATTTTCCAAGAGCAGTTCAACACTAGATTGAAAAGTTATTTTTAGAATTTTTATTTCATTCTCCAAATGTGCAGTGTGGGCTCCAAAACTCTAAGAGAGCATGCAAATAAGTATCCATTCTTGAACAGCCCCGGATGTACCACCCAGATTTTGCATATTATCACAAAAATGAGGGAGGGTACAGGGTGTGCTTACTGTCCCTGTGTCCATAGGGCATACTGGGATGAGGTCTGGATCAGCGTATGGGGCAATGCAGGTGAGCCGGCAGTCGGGTCTTTTAATTAGCAAAGAGTTACGCACTGAAGTTATTGAAAAGGGAAAGTTTTGTCTAATTAATGACATTGGTGCTCCACCTTTCTCATTACATAATGTGACATAATGTTATATATGATGCAAGTTAGCCTAAATAAAGGGAAACAAGGTAAGGAAAAGGACAGGGGGAAAACCATAAATTCCAATCCAAAAATTTTCCAAGCATGAGATTAAAATGAGGAGAAAAAGATCCCTCCACTTTTAGAAGTCCCAACACAGCACTGTTGTGTGCAAAAGGCCTGAAGAAGGCGGCCTTTGGTTGTGTTACCCTCCTTTTCACATTACACAGGTCATCAACTCAGTTGTTGCAACGTTGTCAGGCAATTGATTACCTGGTTGGGAAGCACAACTTAATGAGTCGTGAGCAGCGGTGTTTGTTGTGAGTGGCATGTGTTTGTTTAATCCACATGAGAAATTAAATGTTTGTTTAATCCACGTGAGAAATTAAATGAAAAGCATCAGTAGCCTTTTCAAACTAGCTGAACGTCAGAGAAAAGCAAATAATTTTATATTTGTAATACTATATGTTGGCACCAAACCCTTCTCCTGCCGGAAAACCAAAAGGCAAACAAGGAGCCAGTGAGTGCTTGTGCCCATAGAGGCCGCATGTGTCACCAGCAACAGCTAGCCATGAAATTGAAAGCAAATATTTGCTCTGTTTAAAAAATGCTCAGACTGTAATAACTGCATAGTGCTGTAAGCTTCGAGAGCTTCTTGATCATTCACGCACGCTGCCCCTCCGCTTGCAGAATATTTACTGAGCACAGGGTGAGGTTCTCAGCAATTGACAATCAGTCACTCCCCTGGTTAAACCCAAAACATTTTCAAACAGAATTATGCACGTGAATCAAGTTCTGATATACCGCATTTTTAGTTTCCTGGTTCCCTGTAGTATGGGCTGCTGGTTTTGTTTGTGGCAGTGGGCATGCCCCAAAGTCCAATCCCTCTTTCATTAAAGGTCCTGATTTGGGTTTCTTGAAACCATAATCAAAATCTTGACGTTTCCTATGCCTAGCATTAGGTGGCTTCTGGGGAGTTGTGGGACTGGATTTGTCCTGTCTCAGCCAAGAAGAGAGGAGAGGAGTTTGTGGCTGAGCTCAGCTACTTTTTTCTGTCACAAATCTGCCACGTAGCATCCAGATTTCCCCAACTCTCAACTTTACACTAAACCACAGACTTCAGTGCAAAAAATCAAAAAGTGCAAAACCCAAGGAAAATTGCAGAACAGTGCCATTTACCTGAGATGCAGGAAGAAATACAGTTTTATAACCAAGAGAGCTGTGTAGCTCCTGTAGGGCTGTGATCGCTGCTGCAGGGAGCTGGAGTGGGCTACTGTGCTCCCTCCAGGTCAGCATATAGAGCATCCTTTCTGAGTCTTACCCAAGGTTAGCACCACCAGCCCCTTCCCCTGTGTTACGAGGCAGCCCTCGCCAGGTCTGACAGTGCTGTGCCCCTGCTCTGATCCCAAGCACCCCAGTGCTGCTCCTGCCATGGTGTGCCCCCACTGAGGCTGCCTGGGTCCCAGGGAGGGTCCCGCTCTGAGGAAAGGAAACAGCAGTGCAGTGGGGACTCTCGAGCACCCAGTCTGGGGAGGGGACATGAAGAGGTGGGATTAAAAATCTCTTGTCCAGTCTCTTCCAGTGGGAAGTCAGGTCCCAGACAAGTTGTTGTAGACAACTCTCATGAGTTATAAATGCTAGCTCAGGCTTCAGAGAAGCAAAGCTGCCTGTGCACCACCTGCCCATTTCTGCCTTTGCAATGGCCCTTCTGTGAACAGATCTAAGCTCAAGGCTTGGAATAATGTTCTTCCTAACCTGGATCTGTGCCCCAGCCTAGCTGGAAGGAAATGAGATGGCTGTGCAACCACAGCCTAGTGGGGAGGCATGCTCCTCCACGGACTGCTCCTTGCCCCTGGGCCCTTTTAACTTCCGAGCAATTATTTACATCATTACATCCTGGACTACCCATTATGGACTGAATTGCAGAAAGTGCTTCAGTACAGCATTTGTTTTATGCATCTCTCTGCCTTCATTGTCCTCAGGAAGCTTCTGGCCAGCCCTAGCACTGGCTGAGATTGCCTGAGAGGTGACTTCTCACAGCCCCCCTGCACATGCATAGAAGTGTGATGGACTCTGCAAAACCAGCACCACAACTCTTTCTGAAAACAGCAGTTTTAGACTACAATCTTCTAGAAAAGCATGCACAACCTGAACCAGTTAGCATTTGTGACGAACATTAATATTTCAGAACATATTTTCAAAATGCAGTTATGCCTTCCTTTTACATCTGCACCAAAAGCACATTGGGCTTTGTACACTAGTCCATAACAATATTTCCAATGTGACTTCAGTACCTGAGTGCACAACATTTACAGGACCAGGCTATGGCTTGCTGCCAAGGCAAGGCTTTAGGAAGACAGCATTTTCAAATGGCCATTTTGGACTAGGTATACACTTAGCAAACTACGGTCAAGCTCCTGCATGAAATACAAGTTCTAAACCCATTCTCAGGAGGTTTTTTTTAATGTACTTATAATAGAGCTACAGCAGCATCAGCTAATATATAATATACATTACATATCTGTAAATTCTAGCTATAAAATAATAATGCAAATTTATATATCTTACATATTGTAATACATCTTCTGCCTTCTGGTTACTCAGAGCTTTATGTATCAGGTCTACTGACAAAGCATGTGTTGCACTCTGATCTTCTAAGAACTTTTTCTACTATCAGTTTCCTCAGGATACATTTTTTTAAACCAACATTTAGACTTTTACATGAGTCCTTGAAATGTTATTGCACTTTACCTCTGACACAGTCTTGTTAAAATATTACTGTTACCTGTTTTCTTCACCTTCTGACTAAGCAACATGAAACAGATGGTGAAACAGGAGGGACCTGTAGATGAGTGAAAGCAGTGGGAATCAAAAGTACTGAATCCCTTTTCTGGTGTGAAGAGCCTCTGCCAATGTTTGAGTTGTGTATGTTCCACTGATAATGATTATCTTGTCTGCTGTAAGAAGGTACACATTTAGCTGTATGCATTGCTAAGTGAACAGCATCTTCTGCTAGGAAGAGGCTGCAGGACAAGGCAGGTAGACGTCATTCAGATGTCCAACTTCTGGTCACACCAAGTGACACAGATACAACACTAAGGGATGTAAGCCCAGACAGGAGAGGGATTTAAGCCCACAGTGTTGAAAAACATTTTAGGTGGGCAAATATACAGCTGCTGGAAGACAATAAAACAGAGGGTGGTAAGGAGAAGGTTTAGTTTTCCATCCCCAAAGATGTCAGGAGCTGGTATGAAGGCAGTCCTACCTCTATAGAGGTAAATACCGATAAGTAAGGCTGACATGTGAAGTCTTCTCTCTAGTAACGCTGTGCTTCTACCATTAATATGACTATATGGAATTGTACAAAGAGTGAGGAACTGTTCTGGGAAATAAAAGTTGCAGGTGCTGTATCCGGCTGGAGGCTGTGAGCAGTCCTATTTTGTACCCAAAACCTAGAGCACCAGGACCTGCATGAAAGACCCTTTCATCCAAAAGAAATGCAACAAAAGGTCTTTTGTTTGTAGCATCCTCTTGAGGACACTAAAGGAAAGGGTATCTAGTCTTGAACTAGCTAGTCTTGCTGTAACATTTGATGGGAATTCTAAATAAATCATGTATTCTCCTTTTTTTCCCCAAGTTTTCAATTTGCAATGGGACTAATAATACTTGCCCCTTGTAGCAAAATACCAGGAGATGCTGAGAAGAAAAACACTGTGTAAGTTCAAAGTACTTAATATAATCAATAATTCTACAATATGATAGACTCCTCACTTCAATCAAGTGCACTAAAAAAAAATTATGTACTCTAAAGATAATTTCCCAAACACTATCCTTGAAATCAGAGGATTCAGAGATAGAGTACTTAACTAGATTGCAGGAATGCATGCCATTTCTAGTCCTGTAATTAGGCAACAGAGCAGATCTAATCACTTCATTACTGTAATGACAGCTGCTACACGAAGCGCAAAACCAGAGAGAGAAATAGGTTACCACACAGGTACCTCAGAATGTGTTTAAGCATGACTGCTAATAGAGCTGCATACTTTGACATTTTTGTCTGCTATTTGCCTTTTCTCCTCATCTGCAGCTTGAGCTCAACAGCCTGTCTGCGAGGCGCGACTGGTGTTGACCAGCTCCCTGCTGCACGGGAGGCTCCTGCAGGGCTTGAGACTTCCCTGTCTTGGGCAGATCAGGGAGTTTTGCTATATATATAACATGAAATTCCAGTGTGTTTAGTTTTATTAGCTTAATGCTTTTTCTATGGAACTTTACTCTTCCATAAACACATAATTAAAGGCATGCACATTTAATAACCACTGAACATGTATGCACAGAGCACTGCCTTGGCCTATAGCACTGTCACAGTTTAGGACTTGTATGGAATATGCAATACCCCAAGCCTTGTAAATGATGGAATAAATTCTGCTTTCGCTGATTTATGTTTAATGAATATTGAATTTGTTTGTATTTCACAGAATTGCAAAAGCTAATGTAAATACCAGAAGAAGAATGGGATGGGTCCTGGGTACCACATAAGGCAGCTGCCTGGTCTTACAGATGTGTTAAAAACATCAGATTTTAAATAAACTGACTATTTCTGTCAGATTTCAGCCACACTTCCTGAAATGCCCTCAGGCACATCAATAGCTTTATTTTGGTTTATTCTTTTAAAAAATATTGGCCATCAAGATGTTCTTAATGGACTTCATTTTAACCTAGTGCTCTACTCCCTGAGTCTGAATTTCTTGTGTGTAAATCTAAGCTTTATTTGTTGCTTGTTTACTGTGGTGATTTAAAGAATTCATCATTTTTCCACCATCCTGAAAATCTTATGTCATCTTGTTAGATGGGAATTGTCAAAAAAAATTGATTCTTTTTTTCCAAATTCTCCCATTTCATGATGTTTCACAATACCGTGACGTCAGCAGAACACATTTCAGGATTACACCAAGATCAGTATGTACAACCTGGCTACTTACAGGTCAGCATCTAATTTCACACATAGTCAAGGAAATGAGCGCTCTGGTTTCTAAAGATACTGAGTTCCCTCAACTCCCATGGATTTAAGCAGCAGTGAGATATGCTCAGCAACTTCAAAAGCTTTTAATTAATGTTATGGATTTTGATATATAATATTTGGCACCTAAATTCTGAATTAAGTTTTCAATTTTTTTCTTTCATCCATCTATCTATCTATCTATCTATCTATCTATCTATCTATCTATCTATCTTTTAATCTGTCTTCTTTAACAGAGGAGAATTCAATTACTGGGCTCTGAACTAGCGGGCCAGTCCTAGATTAAATGAATTATCTTTAGTATAATTTAATACAATACATAACTAAGTATTTTTAGTATAATTTAATTCACAACAGTTATCAATTATCTCATGTTTCTAGACACATCCCATTCTCAATAGCTATGCCTTATATGCTGGAACTAGGAGCTGCAATTTGCCAGGACAATTTCTGACAATATGACATCACAGGTATTATCCCTCAAAATGCTAAGCAAGCCCTTGAAGTTACTCTATACAAACGGAATGGCAAAAACCATCCTTTTCTGGGGAAAAGAAGACAGGATCTCATCTTTATGCTGTAACACAACTCGGCATCCTGGTCACCACAAAGATGGTCTGAGTTTACTCATTTCAGAAAGATCGAAGTTTTATGGTCTACTCAGACCATATAAACTGGTCTATAGTGCTATAAATTGACGTCAAGAAGCAACGCCTTAAAGGCAAGTAAACAAAAGAGCATTTTGCTACACCTACTTTTAAAGTGTGTTTAAATGAAACTTTTACTATCACTGCAGGAATCTATCATATTTGTAAATCTCTTTTGCTTTAGCCACTGCCATTTCCTTAGCCTCATGCAAGAAGTTTGAAAACTTTGTATCCCAGTAAAACACTTGCTCTGACCAAAGAAAACAGTTAGAGCAGGAGTTAAGGAGAAAAAGCACAGCTACCTGGTTCGTTGCGTGAATTCCTGAATCTAAAGAGGAAGAGCAGAGGACAACTCCTATTAAACCAGGATTACTCATCATCAGTCATATACCATGCTTTGGCCAGGAAACGAACGAGTGATAGCATCTCATGGTCACAGCTTTACAGACATGCATGCAAGATTTCGCAGCCCTGGAAAACTGATTGTCTCAACATGCAGAGTTGGAGGCGGCTGAACACATGTTTGAACACAGTTGATGCTATCAGTGTTCACGAAATCTGTGACAAGTGTGGGCAGTTCTTTTCAGAGCATCACGCAAGACCAGTCATGTACAGATCGTACATTATGCATCGTAGTCAATGATGTTCTCCCTTGCTCAGCTGCTAGGCAAAATATCCTCCTCTGCTAATGTCACAGACTCAGTGTCGGGACCATGCTAGCACCAGAAGGTTTTTAACATGTTGAGAGATATCCAAGAAACCTTTATTTTTGTTTGTTAGCAAATTCTGGCATGGCAGACTAGAGAATCCATACATACTTATTGAAACATTTACTTTATTTCCAAGAAGAAATTTGTACTGTGCAGTCAATACCTTGCTGTTCCACCCTGAAAGACTTCACCCACCTCAGCAAGCCCCATGGTATGTTTGGGCTTGAACCACACCCAGCCCAAGTAGGTACCAGTATTTTATTTGTCCTTGCAGCACACCTCCAAGACTTTTTGAGCCCACAGTCTCTGTGAAGCCTTGGTGGGAAAGGGACCTCCCTGTCTAATTACTTCCTTTAGGAGGACCAGTACTGCCCCCTCCTGTAAGCAGCCCCATGGCTAAGACACTGCATTATCAAACCTAAGCTTGTTGGCTCTCTGCAGCAGATGGGCACAAATTCCTCTTTACAAAAAACAAAACCAGTGAACAAAAAAAAAAAGTCCCAAAATTCTATGTACATTTTAGTTCAATTTGATTTAGATGTAATTCTCAGGTGCAAAAATAGCCATTGCCTACACCCTTTGCTTCCTCATCACTCTTGACTATTCTTGAAGGGCAGTCAGAGACTTCAAAGATGTTCAAGGTCACTTTCTGGCAGCAAGCACCTTCTCTGAAAAACACAGGATTTTTCTCCTTCAGCTGGCTTTACACTTCTGATCTGTTCTCTTTTATTCTCCTCTCTTTAACACAAGCACTAACACGTAAGTTCAAGCATGCCAATGACGGATGTACTAAAATAGAGGTGAAGAGAACTCTGTAAGCACCTCCAGCTCCACCTGTCAGGCTCATCACATCAGCCGTGAATTCCTCTGCCCTAGGCACAGCCACCTCCAACTCCAGCAACTCCGTTCCCCTGGGCTGTAGCCATATATTTGCCCGAGGGTAAAATAGTTGAACGGATAATCATACAAAATTAATGACGCTCTGTCATCAGCTTTGTTTCAGGTGCACGAATTGTGTCTGGAATGTCTGGTACGTTTTGCTGCAATTTGAAAGCAAAAGACAACAAAGAAGCCAAACAAGCCCCACTTTCAATGAAATGCATGCCAAATCAAACAGCATTCTGAAACTGCGTGGAGAAAATTGCTAAATGTTCACATGTGCGATAATTTAGTCAACCAATGAAGTATTTGGTGTCTTTTGATTCAAGTTCTTTTTTAAATCTACTTTTATTATGTAGATATATTTTTTGTTGCATACCAGCAGTTTCCATTAGACAGTATAAGTTACTCAATAAGCATATGTTTTTGAAGGAGAGTACAGAAGGGAATTTTCCAGACTCTGGAAGAACATTGCACTTCAGAGGGTAGTTCTGAAAATGAACATGGCTGTTGATTCATTTTAGGCAGGCAAAATATCATCTAAAAGATATTTGGAAGTTGTAGGTCTGAACAAAAGCAGAATGAGAATGGTGTTACCACAGAGAAAGGCTCAGGGTTATTTCAGAGGAAAGAAAAGAGGATCCATTTTGACTAGATAAAAGTGCATTGAAAGGCATCCAAGAAGAGAACTACCAGTTTGAGATGGGCAACAGAAAGAGAAATATAACAGTAAATTCCTGAATCTTTCTGGTATATCTCTAAACCAGAAATAAGAATGAGATAATGAGTGAAAAGAATAAAGAGAAAGACACAGGAGGAGTGAATAGAGTCAATAAGGAGTGACTGTCATGAAAATCTGTTGAAAAAAAGTTCACAAGAAACCATAAAACTAGAACTAGAAGATGCTTGCCACAAGCATCAGGGTTTCACAGCATATCAAGGCAAACAGAACCAACAGCGATAAAAAATTACAGAGATATTGAGAGGGAGAATGGAGAAATTTGAAACACTGAAGGTGCAAAGTAAAATAATTTCCATTTCTGAGAAGTGCTATCATTTTTGTGGAGCTGTGTTAAGATATATTAAAAAGATTTTTTTCAAAATTCTATGAAAAATAATTACCTCGATTCTAAGAATGCACATGACAAGGTAAGAATCAAATAGCCTGCCTTTACAACTATAAAAGGAAAGGTGGTAGCAAACAGATCAAATCAATGATCATTCACCTGATAGCCTGATACATGTTTTGTTTTAAAGAAGCAAAGTAGTCTCTTCTTAATCCCTACAGCAACACCACCTGACCCCATCCACTATGTAATACATACTTTTATTCAATAATCTGGGGTAGAGGTTGATTTTCCGTTTACCATATATAAGTCTAACTGAGTCAGAGCGGATTGCAAATACCTTCTTCTCTGCTTTCAGGCATGGTACCTTGCACTGAGGGCTGGATGGGGAGTGAAGCCTCTGACTTGATTCCAAGTCTCACATCTTTTGTCAATCTGAAATTTCTCTGGAACTGCATATGATTCCCCAAGAGGTTTATTCACATGAGCAAGTGTTGCATTCCACTGTGGGGAACTGTGAAGAGTTCTTTTAAAAAATGGATGGTCCGGAACAAAATAAAGCCAAACGAGGCAAACCTTGTATCTGAGAACCGTTTATTGATAACAAAAATGAGAAGGAAAAGGAGTTTCCCAAACAAAAGAGTGCTAGAAGAGGCAGGAAAGAAGAAAGGAAAATGGAAAAGGACTGGGGGAGAGGAGAGAGAGGGAACAGAGAGAAAGCAGGGCGTTGCCCCCAGCTTGTCAGGGCAGTGCTGTCCAGGCGGGGGTGAGCACGCTGCCTGCCTGTGGCCGGGCTGGTGTTAGGGAGCCTGCGCAGCTCCCGGACGGGCGCGGCTCCCAGAGGGGCACGGCTCCACGGGCGTGGCTCCCACGGCGACGGCAGCGGGCACGCGGTGAGTGGGCGCTGGGACGGGAGGACCGGAACCCTGGACAGGGTCTCAGTGACCGGCTGGGTCGGGGTGGCAGGGTGGGCGGTGGAGGCTGGGTCGGGGCGGCAGGGCGAGCAGTGATCGACGCGGCAGGGTTGGAAGCAGTCAAGGACATGGGGTGAAGTGGCAAGACGGCGGTGAGGGGCACAGGAAGGCAAGACAGGTGCGAGGGCGAGCCAGCGAGGGCAGGAGAGCCAGAAGGCAGGCAGGCTGGGGCCAGGGCAAAGGAGGGAGAGAACAGTAGCGAGCAGCAGTGAGCCCTGACGCACTTGGATTTTATACCCCCCTGGCCCCTCCCAAAGTCTGCCTGCTAGCAGGGATCCATTGGTCCAGTCCAACCTTCCTGTGCCATCCATGGGTGGAGAGCTCTTTGCAACCTGGTTGGAGAAGCACCTCCACAGTGTCTCCTACTGCCTGTCTCATGGGAGGTGTTGCCAGGTGAAGTCCCCCCAGAGACGAGGCTTCTTCTAGTTGGCTCCTGCACGTGGTATGTGTGCACCCCTCCTCCACATGCCTCTGACAACCATTGTTGAGGCATAACAAAACTGAATTGGCTCCTCACAGTAAGGTTGAAAGATCAGTCCTTGGCTTAATGCCCTTGTTCAGCTAGCTCTTCCTCAGGCTTCACTCTCAATACTGGGATGATATGGCTCTTGTCCTAGCAGGGTGCCATAGATATTAATTAAATTACTGTTTGCACAGCGCTTCACATTCAGAGATCTCTGGGGTCCTCAGCACAGGAGACACATGGGGCTGTTGGAGCTGTAGGGCCATTAACAATGATCATAGGTATGGAGCACCTCTCCTATGAGAAAAGGCTGAAAGAGTTGGTGTTGTTCAGCCTGGAGAAAAGAAGGCTCCAAGGAGACCTTATTGTGGCCTTTCAGTATCTAAAGGAGACCTATCAGAAAGAGTGACAAAATTTTTAGCAGGGCTTGTTGCACTAGGACAAGGAGCAATAGTTCTAAATGGAAGGAGGGTCAATTTAGATTAGATATAAGGAAAAAGAGGGTGGTGAAACACTGGAAGAGGTTGCCCAGAGGGGTGGTGGATGCTGCATCCCTGAAAACATTCAAGGTCAGGCTGGATGGGGCTCTGAGCAACTTGATGTAGTTGAGGATGTCCCTGTTCTTTGCTGGGGGTCGGACTAAATGACCATTAAAGGTCCTTTCAACTCAAATTGTTCTATGATTCTGTGAACTGCCCTATTGAAAAAAAATGTGGTGAAAGCACCAAAACAGGAATCCAATTTGTATATGCAAAGTCAGTAATTTGAAAACCACAGTTCTTCATTTGTGTCATCTGTCTTTTTGGCCTGACATTTAGGAGACCCAGCAGTGGAAATTCCAGAGCAAGCACCTCAACAAGCTTCTGAAAGAGTTGCCATTAAAGCTTCCCAGAAGCCATTGCCTCCATGGGTGGCCAGGCAAACTGCCCCCAAACCCACACGCTCCATCATCCTTTCTCTCTTTGCCTTGTGATATCCCATGCAAGTCATGTGTTCTGTAGGGGGGGAAGCCAAGGACAGCTGCAATACCATCGTGCTTCAGGTTAGTTGTTAAAAAGTTTTTCCAAGCCAAAAAGCTCATACAATGCTTTCTAGAGATTAGTATGGAAATAAAAGCTACAGCATCGAATTCCCTGTTCATTTTGAGGAAGATGTCTTGCCCCAGCAGGAAATTCTCTGAACCTCTTGCACAAATGGCAGCATTTTCAGCATATACATTTCCATGACAGGAAATCGGGTAATAATGTCCCGAAACCATTTGAAGCCACAAAAATCCGGCATGCCTACCAGGAGGGGTTCTCCTGTGGCCAACCGTGGCGTGAAAAGAGAGAAAAATTATTGTCTGTTGTTGTAAAAAGAGTAAAAACTTAGGGTTTTTTTTTAAAAAAGTAAGGTGCTGAACGTCCATGCGGCCGGGGAGCTGGGCGTGTTGGGGGGCCCCAGGGTCCCCTGCTCGGACACGTGTGAGCGCCCGGCCCGCGGAGTCTCCGCGTGCCGAGCACCTGGTGGCGCGGCCGCGGCCCCGTCCCCGNTCTCCTTCTTTTTTTTTTTATTTAATCTAATTTTATTATTATCCTTGTAATTATTTGTCGGAGTGCTCCAGCCGGCTCCCGGGGGAAAGGGTGGATCGCTTCTCAGAGGATCCCCGCGGCTCCTGGGGAAGGTAGGCAGCAGCTAATGCAATCGGAGGGATGGGGCCGCGGCTCCCCGCGCACCTTTTGTTTCCGCGCCGCGGCCGCGCAGCGCGGGCCGGAGCCCGGAGCCCGCCGCCGCCCGCGCTTTGTCCCCGCCATCTCCGCAACCCTTCCCCCATCCCCGCAAAACGTGTCTGCTCGCCCCCGGTGCTGCCCAGTGCAAACCCTAAAAATGCAGGCAGCCAGCCGGGAGGGCTGGGGGAGCCCGGCGGGGCGGAGGGAACGTGGGGACAGGGCGGCCATGCGGCATCTCCCGCGGCTGGGGCGCGCTGCCGCGCCGGCGGCGGGGGGCGATGCTGCCCTCGCCGAGTGCTGAGGCGGACATGGAAAAAACCCGCAAACAAACAAAACCCGCAGAAATAAAACAAAAACCCTGGCAGTCGGCGGCTACGGGCTTCCGCTGGCAGCGAAAAAAAAAATATATATAGTAATAATAAATGAGTTTGCCCCTGCTGACGGCCGGGTCGAGGGTGCCGCAGCCCCCGCAGGGTGCGCGGCCGCGGTGTAGCCGTGCCCGGGGAACGTTCCTGCCTTTCCCTTAAACCCAGCACTGCCACGGGGTCAGTGCAAGTTTTACGGAAAATGCAGGCTGGGCCCAGGGCGCGCACGCGTGTGCGTGGTGCCCGTAAATACATAGTAGCAGCTGAGGTGGTCGCTTCTAATGAGCACAGGCGAGAACAAAAAGAGGCCGGAGCGAATGCCCGCGTGTGCACTGCCTCACGTGTGTGTACGTCCTGCTCGCTCTTGTGGCAGGGGGCTTGTTCCATTGTTTTGCAGAGTTCGTAATGCAACCTGTAGCTAGGATGTTCTCCTTGTGAAAGAGGAGACGATGAGGTGTGAAAAGCCGTGTTTTGTGTATGTGACATTGGAAGGACTGAAATAAACCCTGGATCTGGCAGCTCGTTTTATGGAAGGAAAAGCTATAGTCTCCTTGTGCCACCAGCTGAACTCACCGCATGTCCTTAGGCTATTCAGCGTCCCAGACTGCTGTGGGGCATTTCTACCAACCTCTAGTCCAAATTATAAATAGGAACCTGTGCTTTGCGGTGCTTCATTCACCTTCAGGTTTGTTTGGCTTTCACATGTGCTTGAAAGGCAAACTGACATAGAGCAGACATTGTTCTAAAAGTATAGTGTCAGAAAAAGATACATGTTAAGTTGATAAAATATATTGCAGGAATAAAAAACAAAACAAAGCAAAAATTCCTGGAGTTCTGAGTCTAACCTTCATAAATCAGAAGTAAAAACAGCTACAGGGGGAAAAAGAAACAGCATCCTCCATCTAAATTTTACTTCATTTGCTACTAAAACACCAGCTTTGTTTAAAAAGCCTCCAAAAGGAAATTCCATCTGTTGCTGAAGGATATAGGTATCAGCAAATGCCCTTTCCAGGCTAGGAGCCCCTGCCGAAATGGCGCTGAAATCCGCTTTGCAAAACCTGCGTGAAATCTCCGAACTGCCATATTGCTGGCAAGCAGAGGCCTTCTGCTGAGGCTCGGTGGAAATTCACTGACTAAAATGGGATCTGCTTCACTGTCGTACGGAATGACTCCTATTTGACTTTGCCTTTTTGGAAGGTCGGGTTTTTTTCTTTTTAAGAGGCACCATAGAGAGAGCACTTCACTGAAGCACACTGCAGCATCCTCTGTCTTGTCACTTGAGACTATTTATGCTGTGGTTGGACCAACTGGGCTCTCCAGCCCGGGTGAGGATGGGAGACAGTTGTTGGCAGTGAGCGCCAAGCTGCACATACCCGTGTGCAGAGGATTATCCCCGGAGTTGTTTGAGGCTTTCTGCAGACTGCTGTAAAACGTGGAGGATCAATTGTCCTTCGTGCCCAAATCCTGCTTTTTACAAGGGTTTTAAAGGATGGAAGGGGAGGCAGTGCTCTCTCAGCCTTCCTGCTTGAAGGCTGCTCATCCTGGGTCTCTGTCCTACATTTTGTCTGTGTTGGGAGGTTGTTCTTTAGCAGGGTAAGAGTGGTGACTGAGCAGAAATGGGACTCTCCTTCCTCCTGTGCTCTCCTCTCCCTTTTTAGCATCTTGCTCTTTTCTGTTGGAATCTGTGTAGCGAGCAGCATGACAATAACCATCACTTAAACGTTTGTACTGTGAAGGCAAGTGTATGTTGTGGAAATATTTAAATATTTTAAGCCTGAATTCAGTTTTCTTTCTGATGGATACTTACTGCTGTGACCTTAATCCAATCCAAGAAGTTTGAGCGGCTGCTCTTGGGAAAAATGGCAGCTTTTTCATGTTTTACAGTTAACTCTCGTAATATTTGTCCAAGCTTATCAGGTAAATATTGCTATGAGTTTCTTACAGTCAAGAAAACTGAGGCCAAGAAATTACTTGTAAATTGGGGCAGAAGAAAAGTGAGTTACACATGAACTTATACAAAGGATTCTTCCTTCTGTAGTACAAAATTTATTTAAATGGGAATTTCAGAGCTGCTGTTTAACCCTTAGAAATACATCTGGGTAGTGTGTTTTGTTGCAGTGACCCATAAAGACCCACTCATACAGCATTTCCACTTTCTGTGAAAGACAAGAGTGCATTTATTTGTGGCGGCACATTGTGGGATCTTTTCTGTTGAGGGGATTTCACAGAGAAGTATAATGAGGAAAAAATGTGACTATATTCCTCGCCAAATGCCTTTCCTAAATTGACTGGGAAGGGCTCAACACAAAAATGTACTTAAAACCATTTTCCTTTATGGCTCATCTTTAAGTGTTTTGCCTAAAGTAATGAATCACTGGGTGAATCAGACTGGGATTTTATGGTTTCTTATTTGCCTGCCTTTGATCAGCTGAGTAGCCTGTCGAGACTTAATTTGGGACGGTCTTCCCTTTCTTTATGGCAGCATGGAAGGGCAGCGTGGAGAGTGATGGGGCAGAGTAGGAACGTTTTCCTGTTGCAGCACAAGGTCATGCACTGCCACAAGAAACGTTGGTAATCCACATTTGTCCTCATCACTTCTGTTTTATGGCATCCTTTTCTGAGCTTCCTTCCCAAGACTTCTGTCACTTGTTTTCCCACCCCCCATCTTATCTTTTAACTGTTTGCATCCTGCACGCCGTGGGGGCTGTGAGAGAGAGAAGCCTGGGGATGAGGGGTGGTGGCTTGCAGACGCCAAGCAGATGGCTGCAGCAGCTCTGAGGCCTTCCGGCCGCCACGCTGCCCTCATCCTGGCGCCGTTGCCGATGGGCAGGACAGGCGTGTGCCGGCACCTTTTTGGTTCTCTGTGGTGCCCTGGGCCCAACCAGGACACCACTGGGGCCGGGGTGAACCCGCTTCCTTCCACTGCTCCTGTGGCTGCAGCCTGCTGCAGAGGGGCAGAGCTGAGGAGCTGGAGGCAATGACATTTCGAGCGCTGCAGATGTTTGCTCAGTGGATGTGAGTCAGTCTTTAATTTCCAAGCTCTTTGTTATCTCAGTGGCTCTTCTCTAATCTCTCCATTTTGTCCTTCCTGTAGATGAGGAGTAAATCTGGAGCTTTATGTTCCTCATGTCAGGTGTCACTAATGTGGAACAAAAAGGAGATGGTTGCTTCCCTGCCTCCCAATGTGATACTGTTACGTATAAAGCCTGTTCTTGCTTTTTGTCATTTAAGTGAATAGTCCGTACACAGAGTTTCAGGCTCCGTGTTTCATTATTTATATCCATGGTGTCTTACTGGTCATATTGGTCTTCTTTGAAAGAACTTTCCAAAGCATGAGCAAAGAAAGACGTATCACATCTCAGGCTTTGCAGGAATAAAAACAGCTTTTGTGAAACTCAAGTGCAGGGTTCTGATGACTTGTAACCAACCAAGAGGAGTTCTTGGCAAAACTCCCTTTGAGAAGAAAGTTGAGTCACATTTTGTCTTTTGAGCAATTTATCTTGAATTCCATAGTTAAAAGTGCTTAGTGTGTCTTGGATATTTACCAACCCCAAGACAGTCTGACTGCGGGAAGTGCGCAGTGAATGAAGTGCCCAGTGAGTGTGAAAGGGCACATTGGAAAAACCATACCCAGAGATGGACTAGATGTTGTCCAGTTTGACCACTTACCCAAATGCCTCTCACATACTGGGTCAGCTTTTGGGCAGCCATGTGCCTTGAGATGACACTTTCTGAACTGTGTCATTTACAGGATATGAAAGAAAAACGGCTTGTGAATTAAGCAGTCGTGATTACTACCAGGAGTGATGATGTTCTTTTTAGAAACACAGCTTCCGGTGACGTGTTTTCTGAGATTACACCTCTTCCATGTATGGCCTAGAAAGGATTCATGCATAAACCAGAAGAAATAAAGATAGATTGTCTGTATTATCTTTTTTTTTTTTTCAAACATAAAGTTTTTGATCCCATTACTGCTTTTGTGGAATTTTAACAGTCCAGAAAACTGGAGTTGCAGGGATTTTTTCTTATGTTTCACAAGTCAACAGAGAAAATGACCACAGTTCTTGGAATGTGAAGGTCTCAGTGTCCTTGAAAATAATAAACTCATTTTATCTTCTTGTGTCATCTCATAGTCCTCCTGAAGTTGTGACCAGCTGTAATCTTTCCCATATTCTGCAAGGAGCACACAACAAATAAATTATCTGTAATGGCTTTTACAAGACATATCATGGGATGTTTAAAGAGAAAGCTAAGCTCCTAGGTCAGAGCAGTGCTTTTTCTACTAAACAGGAAGTCTAAACAGAGGGGCTGGCTCAGCTACCAAACACAGACCCTTGAGGTTCCTTTTGAACAGTCATTAGCTCTTTGCTGTTTTTCTCTTGGGGTGATGCCTTCTTCAAGAACGAGCACTTGCCCACCTGAATAGAAAAATTTGAAGTAAGAGCAAAATTCTGATTTCTCCTTTATGGTTTACTAGGTGTGTGTCTGGAAAGAGAGGTTTGATGGCAGGTCTCTGGAAAGTTTTCCTTTTGAGAGGTTTAAGGCTGGACAGAGTAGTAGGCACAGTGACTGAGGTGATTGGGATTCCTGCAGTCACTATTGACGTGATTGATTACTTACTGTCTTTCAATGTGAATTAGGAATAAAACTCATCTTAGGAACTCTTGCCAATGTAACTTTTTTATTTGCATTTCTTTTAAGACCTTTCTTGAATGAAAAGGCCATGAAAGTACAAATACTGTCCTGCTGCTTCCAATATAGCTTAGCATCAACATATGGTGAATTTTTATTAGTTGAAACAATTTTGGGTTTTTTTCCCACAGCACTAGTGGCACGTACACCTGAGGTGGCAACTTGCTTAGCTCAGCTATCCCAGCATTGAATCTCCTTTTGGGAGCAAAGCTATTGCAATTGCAGGGAACAGCTCAGTGTGGCTGCAGACCCTTCCCATGGGCCGGGGGGGGGTTGTCCTCCAGCAGCACCAGGCTCCGCTGTAGAGGCCAAGTGACAGGCCTGGAGTGGACACTTGACTTGTAGGGAATGAAGCTGCTTGACATGAACCCTAACCTTTGGGATTTTAGATTTTATTTAGACTCTGATTTGTCACATGAGCGAACTTGAAGTTTAGAGTAGGTGATTGAAGTTTAGAGTAGATGAAATTCATGTGACCACCTGTACTCCATTGACTGTGGAGGGTGCCCAGAGTAATTAGCAGTGACAAAGGGTTTTCTCTGTATATCTCTAAGATACAGTTATCATTGCAAAAAATTTGTGATTTGCACAGTGTTTTATTCCAGGTATCACTCTTGTATCACCCTTTGTCTCTGAATCTTCAAGCACTTCACAAACTGAGTGTTGTTGTCGCTATTATCATCTTAGTTTTATAGGTGGAGGTGCTAAGGACATGTTGGTTTACTTTGCCAAAGATCTGGGATGAGTTCATGCCGTGACAATGAAAACTTCAGTTCCCAGCCCTACCACTCTCTCCTCACCCGCCTCATGTTTTGACACTGAGATCAGGTTTTCTCATACTTGGACGTCCAATGCGTTATTTCATTCAATAATTTTTTTTGTTTGTTTCAGGGTTTTGTTTTGGTGGTTTTTTTTACTAAAGCACTTACCCTAGCAAGAACCTGATGTATATTCAGAGATGTGCTCTGTGTCATGCTGCTTCAGGAGCAACTCGTCTGACTGAAACATGGAATCTGCTGAAATGATTGCTGCTGCTTCAGCTTGCTCTAAGATTTCGCTCTGTCTTGTAGAATCATAGAAGGGTTTGGGTTGGAAAAGACCTTCAAGATTATCTCATTCCAACCCCTCTGCCATGGGCAAGGGCACCTTCCACTACACCAGGTTGTGCAAAGCCCTATCCAACCTGGCCTTGAACAGTTCCAGAGATGGGGCATCCACACCTTCTCTGGGCAACCTGTTCCAGTGCCTCACCACCCTCACAGTGAAGAATTTCTTCCTAATGTCTAACCTAAGCCTGTCCTCTTTCAGTTTAAAGCCATTCTCCCATTTCTTATCACCACCTGCCCTTGTGAAAAGTCTTCATTCAGTTAGTTTTCTGTAGAAGCAGAGTTCTGGTTGAAGCAGACAAAGCCTGTCACTTTTGCGCGGCAAAGATTGCTTGGGAATAAAGCAGGGAGCTGTGTTCCTGCCAGTCTGGTCCTGCAGTGTTCCAGAGACAGAGGGGCAGAGGGTGAAGCTGGAGCCACACGTCAATGAGCTGTGCAGCCGGCTCTCCAGTGCGCTGCTTACCTCACACCACTGCTAATTTCAGCACCTGCTTTGGAAACACTTAATGGGGAGTTTATTAAGCACAGGCAATGTCAAGGCAGTTCTGAAAATCCTCCTGGGCATCATGATGCAAAACGGTGCCCAAAGGAAAAGCTTCTCTGCTTGAATCTCAGATGAATCTTTACACAGGTTTTAAAATGCCAGGGGACACAGATTTTGGTACAGAGGTTGCCAGGTCTCTTAAGAAACTGTTTATTTTAGGAACTCATGGTCACAAGAAACTTCAAGATTCAGTGGGCTTGGTCCTTGCCACCTCAGCAGTCGCCGTCTCCTGTGGCTTTATCCTTTTATGAAAAGATCGTGCTTCTCTTCCAAAATAGGTAGACTATTTTATCTCTGCAGCCTCCAGGAAGACTGTTCCAGAATGCTAAAACCACCCTCTGCTTGCCAGTCTGCATTTATTTATCAGCAGCCTAAATCAAATTTTTTTTTTTAATATTTTATTGTGCCAACATTTTAACACCTGAGCAGTTTTCTCCTGGTATCTGTAGTGGAAATCTCTTCTGCAGAGGAGTTGAAAAGTACCCAGCTCACACGCCCCAAACTCTACCCTTGCACCAGGCCCTGTTGGCCACCATAATCACATCCTGCCCTGCTGTTAGCCTCGAGGCTAGCCTTTAAACTTGGCATGGGAAGTTTGGACAGGGTGGGCTCTTGGGGAGCTGTTAAGAGCGCATGTAAACTTCAACATGGCATTTCTGAGAAAGTATTTACAGGGAAAAAATTGGTCGTTTGCAAAGCCATCTTCTGCGTGGTGGGGATGTGGTATGAAACAGAAGTACTGGCTTCTGTAAACTTAATTTGAAACAGGCAGATGTCACAACTGAACAAGTGAACTACATCCTCCTCTCTCTCCCTGCAAGAGCTGGGGATCCTCATGCGTCTTTGGTTGCATGCAAGCAGTTTGATGGCTTTGAGGTAGCCCTGAGAATTCAAAAATATCCCCAAATTAATCTGGCATGTGAGGGTTCACCACGTACCCCAGGCTGAATAGCTGTTTGGCAATACTGCAGGAAGTTCATTCACAAAATGGGAATGGAGAGAGCTGTGGTGCAGGAGCTTGTTTGTGAGTAACATGCTGTTGCCTTACTACCACGCTGGAGTTGTAGCTCAGCCGAGAGTGGTTGGACTCCGGAAAATATTGGTCTTTCAGTTGATTTGCATTGCTGATGAGGAAGTATGTCACTGTAGAGACTTCTCTGATCTGCCTTTGGTGTTTTCTCAGTGCTTTTATGGAACATATCTATCAGAGGAGAGATCACCTGGTCTCTAGATAGTAACTGCTTGACACAAGGTAGACATTGCTCTTTCTTTCTTTCTGTGATACGTGAGCTTAGGGATTTAGGTTTTTTCTGTTTCCCTCTTTGTTCATAACAAGTTTAACCATACAAAAACTTAAACAAAGCATCCTCTTCACCTCTGCTTTCCCAAAAATCCTTAACAGGTTGGAATACATGTATTAGTAGAACAGAGTACTGGGATAACTCTATCCCTCTTTCCATCCCACTTAGTATCAGCATGGATGTGTATTTATATAGTTAAGTAAGAATGGAGAACATGCAGAAGACAAACACCAAATATTGAACTGGGACTTGGACAAGCAAATAATTTTTATTCCTTAATTTATAGGAGGTTAATCTTTTTCCTGCAACAAACAGGCTTGGTTTGCTCACAAGTTTTTTAAAAAATTACTGTGTTCAACAATTGATTGCAGGAGAGGGTAAATTTGTAAGGTTAGTAAGGCTGATCTCATTAAGACGTACAAGGTTACTACTGTTCTGAAATTCATTTAGGTCATAACCTGAGGTCCATCAAACAATACAAAATTGGTTGGTGTGGATGGTCCCTCCTGCGCAGGTTTCGATGGTTTCTTCCGGAGGTAGTGCCTGCTGTTGGTGGTATACATCTTGGATTTTTTTCTTTTGTTTTGTTTAGGTTGCTGACACTGTGGCTGTGGTTTACTCACAAGATACCAACCAAACACTAGTATCTGAAGAACCACTTGGATAGGCACAGTTCCTCACCCAGCATGCCTTTCAAAGCTGGATTAGAACTGACCGAATTGCAGAATATGACTGTCCCTGAAGATGATAACATCAGCAATGATTCAAATGATTTCACAGAG
The DNA here is from genome assembly GCA_013399875.1 of Gymnorhina tibicen. Classification (NCBI taxonomy): domain Eukaryota; kingdom Metazoa; phylum Chordata; class Aves; order Passeriformes; family Artamidae; genus Gymnorhina; species Gymnorhina tibicen. Next base: position 28,383 of record VXAZ01001226.1, read on the forward strand.
GTGGAAAATGGCCAGATAAATAGGTGAGTATTTTTCCACTGACGTTGCCTCTGCTAAGAAACACACTGTTTAAAAACAGCATTCTAATTTTCAGTATATGTCTTGAATTATTCATTACCAAGTCATGCTCCATTTGAAGATGTAATTTGAATTTCATACGTAACATCTGTTGGGCATAGGCTGCAATAGCAGATAAAGCAAACAGAGTAGCAATTTATTCATCGTTTTGAATCTTTCAAATTAGTCTAATAAAATTCACAAACATATAATGCAGCAAAAAGCCAACGGTTTGAAATGTCTGCTTGCACACAGCAAAGAAGTAGTAACAGTACAATGGCATAATTTTGGGCAAATCTCTTAGTTGACCTTTGATCTCTGATATGAAAATTTTAACCTGTCTGGCCACCTCCATGTATCCAAGCTTCTGGGGAGTTACAGCTGGTGTGGTTGGCAGCAAATGTAGTTCCAGTCCGTATTTGCAATTTGGCAACCTAACCTGGGCAGCAGTTTGCTCCCTTGAGGCAGAGGTGGCAAGAAGATGATAAAAGAGAGTCTTACACCTAACTCAGATCAAGTTTAAAAAATGCGTCAGTGTTGGTGAAAATTATTAGTTACAATTATTATCAGTACAATTATTAGACTGTTGGCTTTCTTCATAAGCTTACAGTATTTTCTGTTTGAAGAGCTGCCTTTTCCACCAGAGAGCAGCTCTCCAGCCCTTCCTGCCAGCCTCCAACAGGTGCTGAGCAATCCAGTTTACAGCAAAGACCTGCTGACAGACCCTGTTTGTATTTTGTGAGCTGTAAAATAGGAAGCTCTGTTTTGGTCAAACTTCCTGTTCAAATATTGCAAACCAAGGTGAAGCACAGGGCCGGTCAGTACCTGCATGGGGCTCCGGCTCTGCCGGGAAGCCCGTGCTGGCACATCATTCTGCTCCCTACTGCGGGGCTGCCACCTCCTATTTAAGAACCTTTAAAATCTTCTTCTCTTGCCCTTTCTTCCTGTTGGCAGCATCTTTGCTGGCTACACGAGAAACTCACTTTCTAAAGTTAAAACAAAATTCAGGGCTGTTTTTTCCCAAGTGAGGTTGGAGTCAGCTGTGGGACTCGCAACTGTGTGGGTGGACAAGGATCTTGGTGACAGGTGTGGGAATAAGCACCCAGCATTGTGCACACCATTCACACAGCAAAACCAGCCAGCCGTACCGCGGGACAGAGCAGGGGGCCCGGGCTGGTGGCAGGGGTGAGGCCCCCAGCAGGAGAGTGCCAGCCTGTCCCCGCCACCCGCCCCAGGGAAGTCCTGGGGCCGCCACCAGCAGGGTGGGTGGTGCTGTGACCGCAGCGCAGCTGCACTGATGAAGATTAGAGCTGGTCAGGAATTTTCTGATGCAACTGCTTTGATGGAAAGTGCCAAAACGAAACACAAACCACTTCTGTAAAAAAAAAAAAAGAAAGGCAGGAACAAGACAAAAAGCCCCTCCAACTCTGCCAAAACAAAACAGTTCTAGTATGAACCTGCTTGCTTTCCTGCTGGTTCATGTTGTAAGGAGAGGAGCTTAGGGGCTGACAGTGGTAAATTCACTCCTTGGAGCCTGTTGAGGATTTATATCCTTGAGACAAGGAGTGGCTTATACCGGGCTGGCTGTGCCTCCCCAGCAGTTTGGCTGATGCCATCAGTAACAGTTACGGGGAAAAACCCTGCTGGCGCTTCATTCTCAGCGAATGTTTATGGAGGGTGGGGAAGGAGCGTGCTGTATGTGCCTGGTCCTCTGTGGTCACGATGTGCTTTGTGGAGTTAGGGAATAGTTAAGCGTGGCAAGATCTGGGTTGGATCCAGACTGCCTGCAAAAGGAAGAAGAAAAGTGGAGTGAGGAAAGAGGGTCAGAAACTCAGAGGCGGAATTTCTGATTACTGTTCTGGCTCTTAGGGCAGATTAACACATTCCACAATTTTCTGTTCCTTTCTGGAGAGCTCCCCTCCTCTGCAGAAGAAAGATCTCTCATTTGGCTATAGGATGTAGCCTATTATGGTTCTCTTAGCCCTCTGCCCAGGCACTCATGGGACAGCTACTTGCATCCCATGCATGACTGTTTTGCCCTCTATATCCCAGTTTGTTCATGTTCCCCTCCATGTCCAAACCCAGAGTTTCAAGGCGGCTCGCAGTGACCACAGCTTCCGGTGCAGCAGCACGCTGGCACCAGTGCAGCCCCGCCAGCATCCCCTGGGGCCGAGGCTGTCACTGAGCCACCCACAGCTGCTGCCCTGTGCAGGCACCTCCACGCCATCACGTGTGGCGAGCAGGGAGGCGTATCCTGCTCTGCACCCCTGCTGAACACGTCCTGAAAGGATGTGGTTAGTCCCTTTCTATAACTATTTTGGCAAACATCTTTTTTCCATGGAGTAAGAGGTTAACAGGCACAGGGAATAACGTGTTTTGTGCTGCCTGGCACGTGATACGAGGCCTTGTAAAATGCCCAAGTCCATCAAAATCAGTGGGACTTTTTCTGTTGATTTCACTTGAGCTTTAGATTAGATCTGTAATTTTCAACTACCTTATTTTTTTGTTGTTTCAACCTGTTTGATTTTGCACTCTGTATTTAATTTTAAACATTTTTTTCTCTCAGCACATAGCTTTTCAAGCTCAGTGTAGAGCAAGTTTTTAAGGGTCTTTTGGAGATGGTACACCAGGCAGAAGCTGATTCCAAATCTGGTTGTAAACTCCAAATATTTCTTGATCTTGGGGAAGAATCCTATATGTTTCTTTGGCTTTCCAGCCTTTTCTGGGCCTAAATATAGTTATACGTAGGGAGGGGATGTTGATTTGAAGAGGCTGTACTAAGAGGGGTTTTTCTTTGTATGCAGATGTTGAATGGGAATGTCTTCTGGAAATGTCAGTTCAGAGATTTGCATCAAACCCAGACATGGATTTTGTGACTTTTAACTATGTCTTCTGGCTATAAAACTTCGCCATCTCTGCACATAATTGTAAATCAGTATTTAGATAACTTACTCATTTGCTATAACTGTGGCAATGCTCTCAGGAAGCTGATGTCTGAATGCCTGTCTTACAGCTTACAGCTGTAAGCTTACTAGCTTACAGCTACTAGTGAGTTATCAGCACCCCTTGTTCAGTTAACAAGGTTGTTAGTAGGTATACCAAGATCTGTTCCAAGTTTCATAGTGTAAGTCAGATCAAGCTTTCTTCTGCATTTCTTGTTCGTGCCTGCCCTGGAAATCTTTGCCACTGCTCAAGTTAGCATGCAGTTTAAGAAGTTGCCTAAGGATAAAGTTCTGTCATCTTGGCAAAACTAGCTTTCCCTAACAAATGTTTAAGGCATTGTAAAATACCATTTTAATTTAATTATGTTTAAACGTATCCAAGATGGCTAAATGGTTTTTGGCTAACTCTGCTTAGCCAAAGTGGTTAGCTTAAGGATATCACCTTAATCAAACATTTCTCACTGAAGTCTTTAAATAAGTTAAATTTGGAAATCATAGTTTAACATCATCCTTTTTAAACCACTTTATCAATAAGGCTTAGTTCCTACTTTGCACTAAATCAAACCAGGAAAATAATTAGATTAAGATATTCTTTCCAGGCCAACTGTGAGGCTTCATGCATCACAAGGATGAGCTCATGATATCTTGGCCAGGATATTTCATTAATGTATCTGAAAAGTTTTGTATAGTCTGTTCATACTCTGCTACAGGAAACACAACAGGTAAAGCAAAAATGTGTAAGAGCAGGTTATGTCTTTCAGCGATGGGTAAAGCAATTGAAATGAAGACAACAGACAGTGCAAATGGATTTCATGCCTGTCAGGGAGTCTCAAGGCTTTGATGGCACAGACAGTCCTACAGTGCATTGCCACAGCACCTCTCACAGTGGCCTCTGATCCTTGGGAGGGCTGGGAGAGGCCAGCGTAGACAGGCATTTCACTTACTTTGTGTCATATTCATAAAGGTCAAAAATACAACGTTCTGTGACAATGAATGGCTTGTTTTCTAAGCACGTCTATTAAGCAGAGCAGATGCATGGCACGGTTTAACTAGAAATTCCAGTATTCCAACATATGTTTCCTTTCATATCCTCTAGGGGAAAAAGCCACCCTGAAATGAAAAAAAAAATGTTTATAAAAAGCAATATCTTGATAGAGTTTGTTTTTCTTGAATTCGTTGGATTACCTTCCACCCTCCTTTTTTTTTTTAAATTTTGTTTCATTTAAGATCAGTGATATTTTTCATTTATGGAAAACTTGTCTGTCGTATGGTATGGCCGTACCAAGCGTTGTCCCAAGGCAGACCTCTCCTCTGGACTCGCAAACAGCAAATGCAGCACAGGCAGACCCCACATCCCCCCGAGCTGCATTGCTGCTGAGCTGTCTGGGCAAGCTGTCCTGGTGCTGGGAGGCAGGCACTGGGAAGCCCTCCGTGAAAAAGCTGAGCTCAGTGCTGTGTACCTCATAGCTTGGGAGCCCAGTACGTGCTTTCCCACGTCTGACTTTGCCCCCCTGTGCACATCACACAGCGTGAACGGAGAAAAGCGCAGTGTGACGTGGGAAACGCGGGGTGGGTGAGGAGCCCAGCTTGTAACAGGAGACGATAGGCTGGGCAACAAGCCCGCTCCATTTTTACTGTAGAACTAACTCGGAAAAAAGTACTTTGGATCAGTTTATCAAATCAGACTAGTTCTCTCAAAGTCCCACCCAGAAGGAAATGACATGTTTGTTGGCCATGGAAGAAGATACGAGCTTTGCAGAAGCTGTTTATTCTGTCAGAAGTATTCTAATGGAAAGTCCCACAGTCGCTTTTATAGTCAGTTACTCAAGTAAGCAATGTTACTCGAGTGTTGTCTTTATCTTGTATTAGTTTTTTAACAATAATTTTCATGGAACTTTAATACCAGAAGGCAATAATAATAGTATCTACAAATTTGTTATTTTTGTAATTATTAAGGGGGAACTGGCTGCTGGGGGATCGGCAGAACTGGGGGGAGCAGATTAGTGACTTCTATCATAACTCTTGACAAAATCTAAAATGACACATGATCTCCATAAATGACAGAAGAAGGCAAAGTCCACAGATGTTCCCAGCAGCAGTTACAAATCCGAAAGAGACAAAACTCTTCTCTGTGCTCCTGCCTGTACAAATTGCCTGCAGGGTGTTTCGAGAGAGAGATGGAATGTCTTTTTCAAACCATTCACACTCTGCTGCCTGCGTTCAAGAGATGGGCTTTAAACAGACATGAAAGAGAAAAAGCACATGCTCTGAATCAGGTTGAGATTTTATTCCATGAGGATGAAATACCTACAAGGTGAGCTTTGGAAAGCTAATTTCGGATCAGTCTATCTTAGAAGTGGTTGCTTTTCACCTCTTAAAACGGTGGGGGAGGTTCAGCCATCTATTCCAGCTGTGTTAGGGCTGGTAAATCTGACATCATGTCTGTATTTTGCAGCAAATTAGTTGCTGAAGTCAGTATTTTAAAAATACAGGATAAGCCTATAGTTCTTTTTTATTGATATAAAGGAAATCAAGGCAGACCAATGGGTAGGAGTCAAAATTGAAAAGAACCCAGCTAAAATACTACTTACATTTTGCCATCTATACCCAAATTTAAGGCATAAACACAAAATGTTAAGGACACAAGGCCCAGTGTGTCAGCTGTGGAAGCCAAGTCAGCAGCATTATAGCTGCATGATTTTGGCACAGCCTTAGAAGCTGTGCTAACATATATATCACTAGTAATTAGGCCACAGCTGGGGCAGTAGGGAAGTTTGCTCAAGCTCTGTCTTTACAAGTTCATGGATTTATTACCAGCCTGAATACTGCTAGATGTACTGAGATGATGCGCAGTCTCGAGTCACAGTTTGAACTATACATCCCTGGCCAGTAGGTGTTTCCCACTATGGGAAAGGACCAGCAGTGCTGCTGTTTGTGTTCAGTGTTGTTTATCTGTTTTAATTTAAGAAGAGCCAGCTTAATGTACCTACAGCTAAAATGGGCTCCGACACTTGGTGACAGCCCCTGGTTAGGTATGTGACGTGTACGATGGCTGGGGCATTAGCCAGTGCAGACTAAGAACCATCTGTGGATTAGCAAAGATGCCAGGGACTTAATTGTGCGTAAACCTTCAAAAGATGAAAAGCTGAAAGAATGCTTTATACAAACTGAAATGTTTGCTGAAGAGAAGGTCTGTGAGAAAATAACAGCTCATCCAAGTCAGAAGTGTTGTAAATCTCAAGGATGCCAACACAGCCACAGGGGGACGGTAAGTTCCTAAATGCGGATACATCAAGGACACAGAACAAGTAAAGGGTAAAGAGAAAGAAAAGCTGTTTATTCTATGTTTCCCTGCACAGAAGTGTTAAATTTTGCAGTACGATGAATTCAGCATTGAGTTTTGAAAGACACTTATATGAAAATCCAGTAGCCCAGAACAGTGCACCAGCAGAGCAGGTTGCCTGGTTCAGGATTGTGCAGCCAGCACTGGCATGTGTGGCACATCTTCCTTCTCTTAACTCCAGCCATACCAACCCTATGTGGCAATGTAAGGTTTCAGTGGCAATGCAGGGTTTTGCAGTGCCACCCAACAGTGAGGGGACAGGTGAAATCTTTTAGGGATCCTTGGCAGAATGATGATGGCAGTTAATTCCTAGTTACAATTAAAGCTTTATTTTTTAGTAGGGTATTATGATTAGTGTTGCACAGAATTTATGATTAGAATGGCACAGGATTTCAACAAGCAGAATCACTGCAGTACAATCTATAAGTATCATAACACAGAATTTATAGTACAATTTGACTTACAATTTCTAGTCACCTGGACCCTCAGCAGATGGGGTCGGATCTTAATATGTGGTTTGTTGTATCAGTATACAATCATGATCTTGACTCAAAAATCACAGAATAGAAGTCATTCCCATAATCCTTGGAGGATGCAGGGTACAGGGAGTTGTCTCTTGCCAGCAGCAGCTGCAGTCCCAAGTTCCCCACTTAGGACTTTTTACAGTCAGTGCCCAGGTTGCTGTTACGCTTGCATCTTCTGTGGAGGGGTCATCACCACTGCCTGGTGGGCCGTGTGCCTGGGACCTTCCAGCCTGGTAAGGAAAGGAGGAATTGAACTGGTGCCCAGGAGTCTTTGAGGTCGATAGGGAGTGGAAGAAGAAGTCTGTTCGGTTTGTGTACTTGCTTCACAGGACCTTCAGGGCCTGATAATGAGGGCAAGGAATAAATACAACCCTCTCAGCTGCAGAGAATGGCTGCTTGCCTTGCAGAGTGGTGTTAGTTACTCTCACCCCACATGCAGGGGCTGGGAGCAGAGTACCAGTCACGTGTGCCTCTGCAGGACCCTGGAGAAGTATCTCCTCTTGGCTTCTGTGCAAACAAATTGCTTTGCCGCCCACAAAATTGGTTCTGCTGCTTTCCTAAATAGCCTAAAAGACCATTCTGTATATACACATTTATTCTGATCTTGTGCTGATGTTGCCTTTATTGATGCCCAATGTACACTGCATCAGCGAGGCATAATCTGGCTCATTGAACAGTTATGAGTTTGACCTCTTTTCACAAGTTTTTATACATTGTATATTTTGTAATCACATGCTGCTTGTGGAATTAATGTGTTCACATTTTCTAAGCACTTGCTGGAAATAAATCCTCTGACTTCTTTCAGCAAGTTTATTTCGGATCGAGAAAGCAGAAGAAGTCTCACAAACAGCCACCTGGAGAAGAAGAAATGCGATGAATATGTAAGCCTCTCTCGCTGTTCTGTTCCCTGTCAAAATGAACTGCATGTTGTGTATATGAAAGGTCTTTAGACATTGTCTTCAGAAGTGCTGGGCACACACAGCTACAACTGAATTCAGTTTCCAATAGGAACTGCCTGGCATCAGCACTTAAATAAAACCCCAAAACAAAAACCCAAGCAATATTGGTTGGGTTGAGGCAAGGGAATCCCTCTAGCTTCTGTTGGGCAGGAAGTTGTGGTGGTTCCTTACATATATATAAATATGTATATATTATGTAATATGTATATATATGTATGTAATATATATGTATATATGTATATTTATATATTATGTAATATGTATATCTTAAATATGTATATATATAAAGCTTTACCATATATAAATTACACGCCCAGGATGATTCTCAGGTGTAGTGAAGGATGGGGTTTAAAACTGAAAGTGCAGTATGAGCTGTGTGTTGCCTGTACCATTTAGGTCATTTACAAAATCTATCAGGCAGTGAGCAGCGTAGCTGTGACGGAGTTCAGCGATGCTTTCTCCTCTTTCAAACCAATTTTTATTCAGTCGTTTCCATAGCAGTAGTTATTTACTCTGATACATCACAAAATGCAGGGTTTGAAGCAGAAGTGCATTTCCCTGCTCTGTTCCAAGATGTTGCTGACACATCTGTCTTTACTTCTCCAGATCCCGGGAACTACTTCACTGGGAATGTCTGTCTTCAACCTTAGCAATGCAATTATGGGCAGTGGGATTTTGGGTCTTGCTTTTGCCTTGGCCAACACGGGAATTCTCCTTTTTCTGTAAGTATTCATGTGGTGAGTAGCTGATCTCCATGGAATTTCACTGTGTTTAAAGAATGTATGCACTGCCAGCAAGTGGAGAGATTTATAGTCCATATGTAATCAAGTACAGCCTTCAAGCCTAAAAATATTAGCTACAGGTTTCAGACTTCTTTTTTCAGTCAAATGCTTTCGTGGAAAAAGCCACTACATGTAGTGCTAGAGAAAATTAAGTCCATGTTATTTACTACAGACCTAGACAGGGATTTTTCCTGTGCTCTGCAAGCTACATAGACATAAAAAATATTCAGTAGTAATAGTTGCAGTGGGTTAGTACCTTGTTGTTACTTGAGTCACAGGATCTCCAGAGCTTTCTTCAAAGCATGGTGCAATAAACACTTTTTTTAAACTTTTTTTAAACCAAGAATAGTTATATTCCTTTATATGTTACATATAATATTTTCATCTCACTCCCACAGTTTCTTCAGTTTCTTATGTGAGAGTCCTTGAAAGCCAACATAAATATAGCCAAGATTTTAGTATATAAAAGAGCTGAGGTAGACTACTTAACTCCAGAAAAAAAAAAAAAGAGGCTTTTTATAAAGGAGAATTAATTATTTTAAAAATGAAACAGTGCCATTGAATGACTAAGACACAGTGTTATTCTGGATCTCAGTATGAGACGTTTCATTGTGAAAAGTGATTGTTAAGAAATCAGTTGGGAATTGTGTGCAAATTTCAATGATAAATGTTCATTGGGGGAAGAAATACAATAATTTGCAATATTTGAGAACTATTCAACATAGTTACTGAGTTTACAGATTGCTCTAAAGAGATGTCATTTCTTGAATGTCAAATCTAAAAATACAGAACTTTTGTAATTTCTTAGGATTTTGGGAAATACATAATATGAGCCCCGTATAAAGCAGAGTAGATGGCCAAAGTGGTACATATAGCCATCTGCTCTGGGGTTTTGTGCCAGGATAGCTAGATCCATGCTGCTAGCTTACAGTTTGCTGTGATTGGGTAAAATCTAGGAATGATCCAAGGAGTTAATCCATTTGCTTTAAGAACACAGAACATCTCATTATTGTGTTGTCACTAAGCTAGGATGTAAAATATCTGGACTATAATTTACATCTTTCGTTAGCAGTGACAGAGTTTATTTTATTTTTGCTGCTTTTTTTACCCAGTACTCTAACCTGTATGTAATATTCCACCCATGCTCCATCTCTGAGAGTACAAACTGGTGGTTGCAATAACTGCTGTAAGGAGAGAAAAAAAAGTTATGTCTTGTCACCTCTTCTGTGATAATAGGGTCTCAGCCAAGGAACAGCCTCAATTTCTCCTTACTGCTTTAGTTTTCTATAATCTCATCCTCTTCTCATTCTTTCAGCAGTTTTTCATGAGATTTAAGTGAAAATGTGTTTGTTCTAAAGCATGTTAAAATGCAGTTTCTTTTAAGTGAAGTAGATCAGACAGGCGATGTGAACACCAGAGAAACTTCTAGCAATGTGTGTTGGTGACTGAGCTCAACCTGAGTAGCAAGTGTGTAGATCTGTACCAACACATTGTACAAAAAAACTGCCAAACATTCATGTGGAGATTTTGTACAGTAAATGACAGCATTATTCTCTCTAGAGTTAACTGTGTGTATTTAGAAGTGGGTAATAGTTTTTGTTGGCTTTATGATGTCTTTAGATCTGTTGGCCTTGAGATAGAGCAGCCAGCTGAGATCAAAGGAAGTTAGCAGGACCTAACTGAGCAGGCTAGTAGAGCTTTTCTCTTTGAAGCCTGGAGATGCAGGATCCTAACATGGTGTCTGTAGTTATGCTTGAAAGTTGAAATGCTTTCAGTGTTCTGCTGTCATGCCGTAATCTCAGCATTAAACCTAGTCCATTAGTGTTAGATTTTTTTCTTACACTCTAATTCAGTACATTTTTCCCATAAATGTGTAGTTCTGCTGTCACTGTCACAGGTAGATCATTTCTGCTTTGCAGGTGATTAGAGTCCTAACAATACTTTCAATGCTTTTTGCATATGAGAAAGCACTTAAATTCACTGCTTTTGAGTAGCACAGTTCTGGAAATGTTCTAGGTTGCTTTATCCAGTATTGGCATGCACCATCCCTGAAAATTCTACAGATGCAGAAAAATTAAGGGAGCATTTTCAGCACTAACAAAGCAGACCCAGCCTGATTTCCACTCTCACAGCTTTTGGGCTCCTGCAGTGTGAAGTGTGCACTGCCATGAACATCTGGATCAATTCAGATCCGATATCCTAGGCGTAAGATGTGTAAAATAAACATGGTAGTGACACATCTTATTTGCTTAACAGTGCCATAACAAAACATACTTTCTAGGCAAAATTACTGAGGTACTTAAGAGGTACTCAGAGGAACTTAATCCCAGTGTTACTGATAACTACAGCCTACACAAAAGAGAGCATCATTTTCTTATGCAGAAGGAGAGAAAACTTTGCTGCAGAAAGAGAACACAAAAAGTTTGGGAAGTTAGAGATGAGCTGGGACCACCTGGGGATGGCAGGAGCAGTTGCTGCTTGTGGTTTCATCCTGAAGAGCCAGGACCAAAGTGATGGGTCATGTTGCAGAGAAATATGGGCTGGCCAAGCACAGGGTGCTTTCAACCTGCATTTAGCCCAGCACTGCACATGATTTGAAAAACCTTGCTGAGGCAGAGGGGCTTGTTAGATCAGGAATAGTATGAGACTACAGCTGAAGCTTCGCACTGCAGCTACTTCTGCTGGGTGTGTCTGGAAGGGGTCAGGAAACCACAGTGTAACTCCTGCAGTGTTTTAGGGCAGGCTGCCAGACCAGCCCTCTGGGAGGCAGTACAAGAGCAAATCCTGTGCTCTTCCATCCTCTGAACCTTTTGAGAGTTCAGAACTGCTCAGTGAAATAATTCTTGTGGCTGCAGGAGCCCCACAGGTCTTCTGGCCCCAAAGCCTGGGACTTCACAGAGGGGTGGGACAGCACAGGTTTCAGTTACCTGGTAAATGTGGCATCTGGGAGAAGACAGCAGTGGCATCACAGAAACACTTTGTTCTTCCCAACACTGTATCAGTCCCCTGGCCTAAACTGTTTATTCTTTTGGGGGAGGTGACTTTTGCATCTGCAGTTTGCTTCCGTAGCTACCAGCACTTCTTTGAAAGCAGACAAAATAAAAAGTAGGGGAATGCTTTTGGAGAGCTGCAGTGCAAGCTCCCCTGCTTCTGTTTTGAATTTGTGCAGAGCGAGTGGCATGGACATTTTCATTCCTTTCCAAGGGGTGGTTCTGGCACGAATATTCCTGTCCATACCACAGTCCTAGCACAAACAAGTTTTTCATACAGTGCTAATGAAAATGCCAAGTGTCTGTAGGAACCCTATGGGGAGCTAAGGACAACAGATCAGATAAATACCTGGCTGCTTAGAAGTGTTATTTTTACCACTGCAAAGGCTCCATGAGCTCAGTGCCTGAAAAACAGGAGCTTTTAATATTAAGGCAGACTGAATGCTGGCATGCAGAGCTGTAGCCATTTGGGGCTGGGAGTGAGTCAGCCCCAGCAGCCAAGCACTGGGGCTAAGCGCCGTGTCTGTAGGCAGGCAAGGGTGGAACAGCTCGGCAGGGAACATGGGTAGGAGCAGGGCTTAGCAAATCCATAAAAAATGGAGCAGAGTGACCTCAGCTAGTAGTCTTCCTTCCCTTCTCCACCTTCTCAAGGAGAAACACCCTTAGGGCTGTACAAAGAGTGTGTTGTTATTGTCAGCCATCATTCTTTGCTGGCAAAAGGACAGTCCCTCTGATCACCTCTTTATGTTTCTCCCTGCTCCTCTGGCCCCAAGAAACTAGTCCGTCATTATTTGGCGCTAAAGTATTTCCAGTCTAAACTAATAAAAAAGTGGGGGGAGGAGGCTTCTCGTTCTGTTCTTTCTATGTATTCCTATGAAAAAGATGTGTTGCTGCCTATCTATGGCAGCAGTTTGTTTTGTCTTAAATTTTAGCCTAGTTTTTCTCAGTGTCAGGAGGGTAGTTGTCATAATAAGGGGAGGAATTGCCAACAGATTGTCTGAATGCTCTTCACACACATCATGAAAACATCATCAGGTCTTTGTGTGTCATGGTGTTGGAGAGGAAGGCACACATGGTGCTTGTATTAAAGACATTGAGCAATGAGAAAATGTGCTTTTATGCACTTGGCCCTCCACACTGACTAATTATCATTTGTGCCAGCAAGTTCCCTACACAAACAGTTTGGTCATTACTTCCTGCAATTCTTCTATGTGAAGTTAAGCTATGGATCATGTCAGACCAGGACTGACACAAGTGAGGGAACATGAATCCCTACCTTGACAAAGTGTAAGCCTTTGGTTGCAGCCTTTATTTCCAAGGGGAGCCATCAAGCCTTAACTTCCCATATCTTCCCCCTCCTTGGGCACTGTGAGGCACATAAAAAGCCATTTGGGCACCCCTTTGGTAGCATATGAAATGTGTCCTGGGAAAAGATGCTTCCATTTGGCATGGAAGTCCTTAAATACAGGATTTGCCTTTAAATTTTCACTCTGCTTCCAGGAAAAAAAAAGTTTTAGAATGGATGTTGAGTGACATATCTGGCTCGTCTGTGCTCTGATAAATCTTCATTCCTATCTGATAAAACATCTGTATTCTTGCTTTTTTCAATATGGGGAGGTGTAACTCACTAAGAGGCTGTGCTCTGCAGCTCTGCTAATTTTATTTGGTTGTATCCCTCTACATGCAGGGTTTTCTGCCTCCATGGTGGAACTGCAAGCAGGATGTGAATCACATGTATTTTAGGGCTTTTTGCATTGTCAGAAGAATAAAAAACTATGTCAGTCAATGGGAATATGACCTGACGTGAAATATTGCAATGTCAGACCTCATCTCATATGGTAAGCTTTATTTTCCATTCTTTTTTAGGCTGCTTTTGGTTTCGGTCACACTGCTGTCCATTTATTCAATACATCTCCTGTTGGTGTGTTCAAAGGAAACAGGTAATTTAAGATGTTACACCATTCAGTAGAATGTAAAAACCAAGAGGTGTCAAGTGTTCAAATGAGGCCAAGTGCTTTGTGTAAGATGGAGTTTCTGTCACTTTGCTGACACAACAGGAAGGCATGACTTACTTTGGGTCAGAAGTCCAGAATTAACAACAATTTATGGAGAACAGCATCACTATAAAGAGAAAAACTTACAACAAAGAATGAATTCTGGTGCCCAGAAATGTTATCTTCAGTAAGCTAGAAGGAAAAGCTCATATAGTTTCTTTGCATTACAAAGCAAATTGCAAATGAAATATAATGAATCTTTGCCTATGGTGAAGCTTACCTGGAAATACAGTTTGTCCTTAGTGGTTAGTGTGAAACTCCCGATAATCTTTGTGGTGGGTTTTTCTTAGAATAAAATAAAAGGGAACAGTTCCTTTTAAATAAAAGGGAACAGAGAGAAGTGTAACTGTAACGCAGATACACTATCTAAACACAGTATTATGTCAAATGACACTGTGCTCTGAAGTCTGAGAGTCTCTTTCCTTGTTAACAATGTCTGAAGCCATATTTTTAAAATAATCTGTGCACAAGAATACTGTAATATTTAAAAATGCAATTTGGACATACATGATTACTGTTATAGCACGTATAATGTCAGCAGCTGCCTATTTAAACTAGGTACAGGTGCCTCAATGTGGACACGTTTGTGCCCCATTACTTCCCAAAATCTAAGTTCTGCTTTCTATGTTTCTGGTACATTTAAGGTGAAACTTATTTTTCACACAAACTTCAAAGCAAAAATGTCAGCTGTAAGGTAATACAGAGAAAACCATGGGATACATTTTAAAAATCATCTGCCTAGTGTAACATCTGCAGTGTTTCTATTCCTGTGTATCTCACCATCTTCACAATGCCCAGTCTTTTTCTCAGCCTACATTACAGCCAAGTAAAAAAAACTTTTAACAGAAACACAAACCAATTAATAGAGGAGTTTCACAAGCTTGACAGATACTTGGAAGGAAATTTTAGTTATATTTTACACCTTTCCCTGCTTTTACCAAAAACGTAGGACACTGAGAACTCACAAGTTAAGACTTTGTCATTAGGAGCCATAAATGATCCTGTAAACCAGTGGCTGTCCTCATTTGGATCATTCAATCAAGGCAAGTTAAACTGCAGAATGGCAGTGGTGTGCATCTGGGCTGCCTGTGCTGACTTGTGGATCCTGCTGTGTTGGGTTTTTCTGGAGAGGAGCCTTTCTACATTACTCTCATTGCAGGCACAAAACTTAATATGCTGGGATGAGGATACCAGAACTTAACATGTCACTCGGGGTATAGACGGACTCATTAAAGGGGTGTGATACTCTCATTAAGAGCTTCCATTTCAGATGTGACTGGTAGCCCACAATAACATTTACAGAAGTCAAGAAAACATTCCTACATAATCTTTAGCCCTAGAAATTACAAGAGAGCTCCCTATTTACTTGCAAAGGGCAGTTTTGGCTGCATAGACAAGTGCTTGGCTGAAAAGGAATCGTAAGTGCTTTGACTCAACAGCTTTCAGTAGTGTGTTACCTTTCTCCTCTTCTTCTCATGCAGGCTGCATGGTTTATGAAAAGCTTGGGGAGCAGATCTTCGGTACCCCAGGGAAAATGATTGTCTTTGGATCTACATCTCTTCAGAACGTTGGAGGTAATGTTGTAAAACAAAGCCCAGGAATATCTCAACAATTTTACAGCTACAAACAAGTCAGGTTCCTTCTCTCCATGACATCCAGGGATCCTCATGCTCCTCAGTATAGTTGTGGCTATCACTTTGCATGCAGCCCTTTAAAAATACTGCATTACTGAGTGGTCCATAATTTACAGTCGCTCATAGTTTGGGGCCTTCTATCATCAGACACTGATACGGGAAAAGGTTCAGGGTGCTTCTTGGTACTTGTTTCACTAACTATTTTACCCATTTTCTAAAATTACCTTCTTCTTCCAGCAATGTTGAGCTATCTCTTCATAGTCAAAAATGAGCTGCCTTCTGCCATAAAGTTTCTAATGGGAAAAGAAGAAACCTTTTCGTAAGTTGAATTAGTTCTGGTACTTAGAGTGTAGAATTTAAAATTGTATAGTAAAGTTTAAGCATATGTTTACAAAAGCTCTTAAGTATTGGATACCCTTTAGGTTTGTCAAAGTAGATTTTCACAGGAATATCTCAGGGGGTTAATAAAAGACAAGACACATTTGGGAAGGAGAAGATGGATAGGAAATGAAAGCTTTAGTTGCCCTCTTTGCACACCAGATTTTCGTGAAGAATTTTGTTATATACAAAACTCTTATCATAGAATCCAGTATTTTACAGTGTTAGGCAACACTTGAAATATTGGAACAATGCAAGTTAAAGATACTATGTGTTTCCCTGCATTCTCAGCCTCTGACAAAATTTGCCCCTGAAATAATGAGTGAAATTCTTTGATACTAGCATATGACAACTGCAGAATATAATACTTAGATTTCTGCCCCTTATCACTCCTTGGCATTTACCAGCTACTTTAGTAGAGGGGTGGCATTTTTTTATACTAGTAAATACCCCTTGCACTGGATTATATGGTGTGCTGCAGTGCAGGAGAAGGTGGTAGAGATTCCATTCTTCAGGCTTTCCTACTAAACTGGACCAAGCAGTGGAAATAGGTCATACTGAACATCACTGACACTGTCTCTTCTCCTCTTTCTTTCTTCCCAGTAGGATGCAAAGCACTTTGGTAGAGGAGATGCTAGTGCATGCCAGCCTGCTGGAGCCTGATTTGCTGCTCCAGTCACGTGCCTGGGTGGTTTGGCAAATTACTGTGGTGGCCCCCCTGGCCCCACTGTGCTCTATGGCCCTTTGCATGATCTTTTGTCATCCTGGCAGGTTACTGGGGTGGTTGTTCTGCCTCTCAGACCCACACACTGATCTCCATGGTAGGGTAATACTTTGGTGACTATGGAAGTGTGCCCTACCTGAATCAGAGCACTGCCATGGATACTTAATGAGTCTGCAAAGCCAAGATGTGATCCCTTCTCTCCTTTTGTAGGAGCTTGGTACAGAGACCAAAGATAGTTCTATAAATATAGCAGTCAAAGAGGATGACTGAGTGAGGAAAACCAGAAAAAGGTGTGCTCATGGTGCGTTTTTAATGTTTTATACAGGGAATGGTACGTGGATGGGCGGATTCTTGTAGTCGCAGTGACGTTTTGTATAATCCTCCCTTTATGTCTCCTTAAGAACTTAGGTAAGATGAAAATGCCATCACGGGAATCAAAAAAAGGAACCCAGACATCGTGCCACTGATGGCCAAACTGACAATTCAACTATAATAAGAAAAATATTCTCTCATTGTAATCTAAGCAGCCTCCCTGATCCAGAAATAATCTGTGTTCTGAGCATTTTGAAAAAAGTAGGCCCAAATTATCACAGTGATTGAGCTCAGTATAAACCTGTTTTATCCATACAATTGTGGAAATTTATTTTAAAAATTATAGTTGAGGGTCTTCATTTCAAAAGGTAATTCTGTTTTATGTGTAAAAACAAGTTCACAAATGGTGAGATTACAAAAAATGTTACTTTTCTATCAGCATCAAAATTTTTACTGGTGAGGTTAACTGGAAGTATTGAACTTTGAAGTAAGCTACGTACAGAGAACTGCATTTTCTAATATGTTTGAATCCACTGAGATGCCAGTAGGTACACAGTGTATTTTTTTAAAACCATGTAACAACATTTGGCACTGAAGTCCATTTGGGATCTTCCTTTTGAGACAAAAACCCAAACTCAGCTGACGTGACTCATATCAGGGAACCTGGGTCACATTCTGACTGCAACTGTACACTTTCAGGTTTTTTTCAATTATCACAGCCTCTTTTAGAAGTAAAGTTAGTCAAACTGATGTAAAGGTGACCCTGAGGAAGTCACAACAGGTCAGAGCAAGGCTCAGGCCTGCCTGAAAGCTAGGAGACTTGGAAGACTATGAGAGACTCCCACACCAGCAGGACATGCTTTTGTCCTGCCCAGAAGTTCACAATACATACTAAATGTTTAATACATTTGAACTTTTCATGAAGAAGCAAAAAGAAGTAAAAACCAAGGTAATACTAATAAAATTATTCTTATGAGACTTCCTTTAAATTTCTTTCAGGATACCTTGGCTATACCAGTGGATTTTCATTAAGCTGCATGGTATTTTTCCTGGTAGTGGTAAGTTCAGCTTGCTTTCTTTGTTGGATGAGTCACTTAGAATCATAGAATTGTTAAGGCTGGAAAAGACCTTTAAGACCATCAAGTCCAACTGTCAACCCAGCACCTTGTTCACCATTAAACTATGTTCTCAAGTGAAATATCCAGTTGTGTGTTTTTTGAACACTTTTAGGGATAGTGACTCCACGAATTCCTTGGGCAGTCTTTCCAATGTTTACAACTGTTTCCATGAAAAAAAATTTCCTGATGTCCAATCTGAACCCCCCTTGGTGCACTGAAGGTCATTTCCTCTCGTCCTGTCACTTGTTACCTGGAAGAAGAGGCTGAACCCCACCTGGCTACAGCCTCCTATCAGGTAGTTGTAGAGAGTGATAAGGTCCCTGCTGAGCCTCTTTTTCTCCAGGCTAAACAACCCCAGCTTCCTCAGCAGCTCCTCTTATGACTCACATTAGGCCCTTTAGCAGCTCCATTGCCCTTCTCTGGACTCGCTCTAGCACCTCAGTGTCCTTCATGTAATGAGGGGCCCAGAACTGGACACAGCACTCGAGATGTGGCCTCACCAGTGCTGAGTACAGGGAAATGATCACTTCCCTAGTCCTGCTGGCCACACTATTGCTGATAGAGACCAGGATGCCCACAATTACAGTGATATTTTAATTTTAATTTGCTTTTTATTATTATTTTAGCAATTAGCTATCTTCTGCTCTTATTCTAGGTTATTTACAAGAAGTTTCAAATTCCCTGTGATGGACAAGGGCTAAATGCAACATCACCTATCGTATCAAATAGCTCAGCACATGAACATATGTGTAAGCCAAAGTATGTTATCTTTAATTCCAAGGTATGTTTCTTTTTATAATACTTACTTTTAATTCACATAATATATGCACCTACACCCCATGTTCTTATTCTGATCAGCACCACAAAGGGCCTGATTCCTCATGGTTCCACTTGTGATCCAGTGGTGAATGCACAGTGGGTCTCCTTGCCCAGTCTCACAGAGATGCCGTGGTGAATGTGCCTCCTTGCAGTCTTGTCCTGCCCTGGTAGTAGATGCGTTAAGGCTATGAGCCCGAGCTACCACTGGACAATAAAAGCTTTCTTTAAAAGATTTTTCCTTTCCACTGCTGCTTGCTATCCATGCTGCAACTGTGCCTTTAGGCTGTTGTTCAGTAGAGGCTGAGTAAGCCACACCTGCATCCAAAGCCCAGAAGTAATCTCTGTCCTTCTGCACACGAACCACTTCTTTGTAACAGGGTACATGTTTCTGTAGCCATGCGGCAAACTGGATTGTGAAAAGGATATGGCTGAAAAATAATCCAGCAAAAATTTGGTTGCCTCTCAGCTGGATGCTTCCCTCCATCACCACACAGCTGCAGAAAAAGTTGGTCTGAAAGAATGTGAGAGAACAGCTGTCTGTAACTGTGGGAGCAGGAGGATGGCCCCTGTCAGCCGTGCTGGGATGCAGTGCTCCCAGTGAAACAGCACCTTATCCAGCAGGGCGTGGTCCTCAGGGCCTTAGTTGCATTCATAGGGAATGTACATTTATAGCAGAGGTGTGCAAAAAGTAATTTTTTTAAAATTTACCCACCAGCTTCATTTGAAGAAGCAAGCCGAAACACTTTTCTTTAGTTGGGGTTAACCATCACCCCAGATCTGGCATGATGGACCAAGAATTAGTTAACGTGGTGTGTGACAGCAGCTTAGGTGTAGGTATATTTCAGAAAGTATTGAAGAGTAGTCTTCTTCTACAGTGAGTGTCAGCATTTGCCTCAGAGACAATGGAGGCACCTCAGAAAGATTGGTCCATCTGAAGTAGGCACACTGGAGCTGAACACCAGAGGTTTGCCCTCAGGGCCAATAATTTGCCAGTCACTTTAGCAACTTCAGTGTGTGAGAGGAGAGGCAGGACAGTTTCACAGAATAGAAGGACATCCGAGGTTGCAGAGGCCTGGAGGTCACCTGGTCTAACCCCTGTGCTGAAGCAGGGCCACCCAGCACTGTGTCCAGGCAAATTCTGGATACACCCAGATGGATACACCCTACAGATGGATACACCACAGTAGTACTGGGCTGTGAGTGAGGGAGAGGTGGCAAAGGCCTGGGTAAGGAAGGACCTCCGGGGAGCAACCAGCGCATTTACTGAATCTGTTAGGCCCAGGTGCACCATAGGTACTTTGTGTGGGAAGGGGATGCCTGTGACCAGCACAAGCAGATCTCAGAGGGCAGGACAGAGCTGCATGTAGGAATGGACTCATGTTGTCCTTAGAGGAGGACCTATTTTTTCCTGTGACTTCTGCTCATACCTGTTCCCTCAGGAGAATGGAAGTGCCTGAGCACTGATATAATTTGTGAAGTTTTACTGACAACTGAAACCCACTTGAGTACTTAGTGGAGAAGGATCTGAGGTCCCACTTGGAGGCCTCCTGCGCTTCCTGGTGACATAATGGTCTTTCTCTTTCCCCAAGAAAAAGCATGCTCCCTCCACAGCCCTCCTGGTCCTTTTGTTGGCCTGGGAAGTTAAGGGATTCAGTCTGGTACCTTGAAATATCCATTTATTTGTAAGTTCTGCATTCCTGTTCTCTTTTCTTACAGTCTGGATACGGGCTTCCTCTTCAGGACTTCAGCCTTAGCACCATGAGTGCGCAGCCCTCTCCATGCCAAGGCAGGGTAGCGTAGCGGTGACCCGCCACACGTCCCTTTTACGCGTGACACTGTGCTAGTAATGCTGGCAGTAGCTGGGCAGGCAAACCCATCCCAGGGGGCAAAGCCAGCAGCAGCGTGGCATCCAGCTCTGTGCTCTGTGAGCATAGTCAGGGCTGCACTCGAACCGCCAACGCAAAGGCTTTGTCCTCCTGTTGAAAGCGCGCTGTTTTCCACATTTCGTTAAATATGTGCTAATTGACAGGTCTTCTGCCTTCTCAGAAAGGCTCTCAGTGTTTGGTTGAAGAGTCCAGCGAGCTGGGAGCTGAGGTAGTTGAACATGGAACATTTCTTCACACCACTGGGGGAAATGCTTCTTCTTAACTTATTTTCTGAAATTCTCTCTGAACAGACCGTGTACGCTTTGCCCACCATTGCTTTTGCGTTTGTGTGCCACCCATCAGTCCTCCCGATTTACAGCGAACTTAAAGAGTAAGTCCTTCTTTTTTTTTTAGAGTTTATTGTTTTGAACCATTTTACATGGAAAATGTTAGCACAGAGGTGCTCTGAATCATTCGTGCCACTCAGAGGTGTGCTTTGGTAACACCCAACAAGCCAACAAGCATGGCTGTCAGCTAGGAAATCTGGCCTCCCAGGCATACCGTGCCCCTGGGGCAGGGGCGAGGGAGGTGGAGAATAATGCAATACTTGGGAGTTTTCCCTGGAAGTACACAGCAGCCTGGGGAGAGCCAAGTTCTGCTGGTT
Organism: Gymnorhina tibicen; assembly: GCA_013399875.1. Classification (NCBI taxonomy): domain Eukaryota; kingdom Metazoa; phylum Chordata; class Aves; order Passeriformes; family Artamidae; genus Gymnorhina; species Gymnorhina tibicen. Next base: position 49,548 of record VXAZ01001226.1, read on the forward strand.
GATATTTGGCATAGGAGAGGCGTGTGTTCCGCTAACAGCGTTTGTTCCACAGTGTTAGTGCAACTAAAACTGTTGCAGTACCAGAAAAATAAAAGTGCTTTCAGCCTCACTGATATTAAAAGACCTTTGTTGGTACTGCTGTCTCACTGATGCTGAGCTGGGATGGGCTGTGGGGAGCTGGAGACCAGCCCTGCTGGGACATTGCTGGCAGCCCTGGGCAGCTACAACGGGGTCCTGGGCCGTGGGGGAGCCCCAGGGGAGAGGTCAGGGTCAGTCAGACCCATGACTGCCCTCAGCCTTCAGACACTTGCTGCGTGCTTTAAATTTCAAGTGACTTGAGCAGGTTCCCACGTACCTATTAGGGCATCCTTGTGTGGATTTAAAAGTCTAAGTTGAGGTACTGGAGTGTGAATTCTTCAGAATAAATATCTAAAGATTAAATGTTTACACTTAACCTTATTTACAGGTCTGCATAAATACAGTATTTTCTACCCATGGGGACACAAATATTTCTCTGCAGTCATTCAGAACATTTGGGGTTTTTTTTCTTCTCTGTATAATTTTATGCTTCCTTCATTTTGACCTTTTAATTTAATTACCAGAGTGTTTCAGGGTCATCCTCTCTCCACAGGGCTTCAGTGTTTAAGCAGGTACAGACGTGGAGCAGAGCCACAGGTCGCACCCACTATTTTTTCACCTAAGCCCCAAGTAGGGTCCTTTTCCCCAGTCCTTGTCTTCCTTATGCAGCTGTCAGTGAGTTTCTGTTTTAAATGAAAGTGCATTCATGAGTCTCCCCAGAATTACTATGCTTGTGCAAACACCTAATACATTTTGTAACAGCTATGGAAAAATCCAGCCCAACCATTCTTATGTGTTCTTTTCTTGTTCTTTCTCCAGCCGTTCGCAGAAAAAAATGCAGTTGGTTTCAAATATCTCATTTTTTGCCATGTTTCTGATGTACTTTATGACTGCCATATTTGGCTATTTGACTTTCTACGGTAAGTATGCAGTTCTTTACTGATCAGAGTAGAAAGGGGATACATGTAAAATCAATAGTGTATCCCAGCTGGAAAGGAAAATCCCATCCACTTATATTAAAATACTTTTCCAAATAATTTTCCTGTAAGTTCTCATATTGAAGTCATAAATCCTTTCCTCCTTTTCCCCTGTGGATGAAAAGCACAAGTGAAAGTATTATTTGCAAAAGGCATTTTCAAAATATGAGGGAGAGATTTGTTCTACAGAATTGGGTATTAGCTGGGCCCTGCTAAGATTTTGTTCCAAGGTCCTCAGCTGAATGATGTGTGCATTGGTAATGGCTGAAGCATGCAAAAATTGAGACAGATTTGAGAGCAGATCCTAGGAAATGAGTAACAAATCGGCCATCACAGCCTTTTCACTTTCTTAGTAACACTTTCATCATAGAGGCAACAGACCAAATGTTTTCCCTGTGTCCCTAGAGCTGACCTCTTTAGGTCTTGGTTAAACAAACTGGCAGTGAAGGTGGAGAAGCTTTGAGTGTTGTCCCAGCTCAGCCACCAAAGGATGATTATCTCAGTGTTTGAGATTCCCACCCTGTCATTTTCCATGCATATCAGTTCAGTTAACAAACAAATTACGTTGTATCACTAAAGGATACAATATGTATGCCCTAAAGGCACAATTGTTAAGTAAAGTTGGATAAAATATGAATGTTACCCAGGAAGTTACTCCCATGTTCCAGTATTATGAGAATGTTGAAAAGTAGTATCTTTTTCCGTGGGCCATTAGGGGGTCACAAGACAGGTGACAAAGCTGACGTTTGCTTTTTACCTCAGAGTCACCCATCAGTCTTCTCCACCCTATATCCAAGTGACATTTTTGTTACAACCTCCTCATTCATGATACTGTCCCTTGTGAGCCACCAATCGCAAGAGAAAAAAAAATAAATAAATATGAAATGCGGCATTTTTTTTTCAAAAAAAACCCTATGTCATATTTGCTTTTTCAGACTCATTCTGATTATGAGGCCTTGAGTATACATGCGTTGAAGTAACTTGAGGTCATCTGTTCTAATTTTCCCAATAAACCCACAAATAGGCTGCAAGTGACAACAGCATCAGCCGTTCTCATCCAGCTGCTCCCATCTAACACATTTTCGTAGAGATGCATCAAATTAGCAGCCTCAGGGAGCAAGTGGGTGTAAATCAGCATGGACCCCTTCGCTTTGGCAGGGAGGAGATTCTGATGTGATTGCCCCAGGGATCTGAGGAGGCAGATCTGTGGCGCTCCTCTCTGGGAATCTCCCACATCCCTCAAGGACGAGGGTCTGGAGTCCATGGAGGAGGTAGGGGCTGCGTCCTTCTGGCCCTCCTGAGGGGGAATGGTGGAGGAATCCCTGGGGTGTCTTGTGTACCTCTCCCCACATTAGGCATCCCTGCTCTCCAGCATTGAGAGCCCACAGGTGGAAGCTGTGAAGCTCTGCTGGGGCTTCTGCAGTGTCAGTGCAGTGACAGGCTGCAAAAAAAGACACTGGGGGAATATAGAATTCCTCCATAAAACTCCTTCCTTCTTCCCCCTGAGACGGAAAGACCTTACCTTTCATATGTTCACTTACAGTGTTCTAACCCTCTTCTCTACCCTTACCTGGGTAAGAACAGTATTTTTATTGTGACCATTTCTTCTTTACACCAATAGTACTTGTCTGTTTGCTGTGTTCTCAAAAGTGTTGCAGTGATGACTATATTTACATTGCAGAATTACAGAAAAGAGGTGTTTTTCTTCCCCTAAAAGGTCACAGTGTGGTTGGGCTCTGTGGTGTATCTAGCTGAAAGGAAAACAGACCTTCAACTGTAAGCCTTGCCCTTCACTTCCTACCTGGCTGCAGCCCGTGAGCGGTACAGAAGTTGCAGTCTGTGCTTGCAGGAGCAGAGTAAGCTCTGTGTTGCAGAAGCTGTGCATGTGCCCGGCTTGAAAACCCCACTCCTGATCTGCAGGGAGGTGGGAGAGCGTTTTCTTTCTCCTGGTGGGGATTCAGGCACTGCGTAGGTGGTGTTGACCTGTGGTCTCTACCCAGAAAGGCGCCCTGGGGGGAGCGTAGGCATTTTGCCACAGGACAGATCCCTCTGCCTCCAGGAATACGTGAGGTTTTACCAAGTGCCAAAGATGGTAAATTAGACACAGCCACTGAGTTCCCTTTAAGAGCTGTTATGTTTTACCACCAGCTTTCTAAGATAAGCAGGCAGAAACAAAGCATGGGCCTAAAAAGGGGCAGCAAGCGTGTTTTGTGGCATGCTTAACAGCCACCCCCTTAGGTTATTGCTCGTGGATATTTAAAAATTACAAAGCAAACACGTAGGTCCCTCAGCAACTTGGTTTTCCTGCTGGTTAGTACACGCAGACCTGCTCTGCACTATTTATCACAGCTTCAAGGAAACATTTTGGCAGGAGATTGTATTAAAATATTGCCAGCACCTCCCCGTTAAGCACCCCCTGTGATTTGTCTTGGCTGCTGGGGCTGCTGGCCAGTGTGGAGCTGAGCTGCAGGCTCCGCTGGCAGCCCTCAGAGGAGCTGCTGAGGGATTTGAGTGCAAATGTCAGAGCGTCCCGCTGAGAGCTGACCCGAGATAGGCTTTGTTCTCAGTTGAGAACAGGGGCACTGCTTTTTGCTGGAAGTTTATTTGCTGTTTAGACTAATTTAGCTCAAGACCTTGCAGTTTATATTAAGTTCAGCCATTGCAGTGCATGTGTTTATTTTTATATCATTTGAAACTTAAAAAAAAAGTCCACGGAACCAATTAAAAATAGCTGATTTCACTTTACATATTTTTGTATATATGTATATATGTAAGCAAGCTTTCATGTATGTCTCACTGTTGTCTTTTCTACAGTGAAAATTACCTTAGACTTAGGCATGTGCTGTCATGAATTAAGATGCATTCCTAAATCAGGCCTCCAAAGGATTAATCTGGAATAATGGGATCATTGGGATTTTGTTCAAAGCGCTGTTTTAACTCAAGAATGTTTCATTCCATACTCTCTTGTTTACAGATAAATCACTTGTTGTTCAAGAAGGCTGTTGTTAAGCAATGATTTTTGTGGACTAATTGCCTTTTTGCCAGAACACTTACCTTACTGTCTTTCCCATAGAGAATGTGCAGTCAGATCTGCTTCACAAATACCAGAGCAAAGATGACATCCTCATCCTGACCGTGCGCGTGGCTGTGATCGTGGCGGTGATACTCACCGTGCCAGTGCTGTTTTTCACTGTAAGTAAAAAGGTCTGCGTGGTTTGGAAGTTGGTAACAGCTTTACACAGCACATTTCTTCAAACCACGGTCCAATGGTGGCTGAGACTGCAGTGTTGCAGCTACAAAAGGAGCTTGAGCTTGGACTAGTCTTTTCTGATGCCAGACTCCCACTAACTTCTGGAGAAGTTCTCTGTGCAGTAAATAAATAAATCACTTTTGGTCTTAAACCTGTTTTAAATTGAATCTACAAGGTTCCTCTCTTACTTCACATCACTTTACTGGAGCAGGCTCAGAGGTGAAGCTCCTTTTTAAGTGCAGAAGGATTCAAAAAGGCATGTTAAAAAGAGAGGAATATCCTACTGCACATGCACATGTACCTAGAGTTCTGAAATAACAATTTTAAGGAGTATTTCAAAGGACGTTGCATCAGGCAACCAAAATTTCTGACAGATCTGTGCAGCGCTTGTCACATGAAGAACCAGTTAAAATAAACATGGGAAGCTTTGAATTGGCTCATAGACTATTCTTGACAGAGAACTTTCTATCTCTCTTTCTCCCTACAGGTGCGTTCATCATTATTCGAGATGGCCAGAAAAACAAAATTTGACTTATGCCGTCATGTTGTGGTTACTTTTGTTCTTTTGGTTATCATCAACCTGTTAGTCATTTTTATCCCATCCATGAAGGATATTTTTGGAGTTGTAGGTACAGTATCCTGGTTTTGTACTACTAATAAAAAACAGTTGCTAATCAGCAACGCAATAATTAGCTGTTGCTGACAGTTAACAAAACTCATTCATTTGAATTTTGCAGGGGTCACTTCTGCCAATATGCTGATTTTCATTCTTCCTTCATCATTGTACTTAAAAATTACACAGCAGGATGGATCAAAGTTGACTCAGAGGATTTGGGTATGCATTCCATTCCCGTCAGTGCAACACTTTCATCTTGTCATTCTCTATAATGTGCTAGGTGCAAAGCAGACCTAATCTGAACATGTGTGTGAGCTCCTTTACATTACGTTCCCCCTGTGCTTCAGTCAGCTGGCAGCTGTGCTCGCCCTGCTGCTTTGCTTACCTTGGGGGTCCCCTGGTGGAGGACCCATGCCACACACGGCATCTTGTGTTTTGGGAAGGCCCTCCTCCGTGGGATGAGGTACTTCCCTGGCTGGCAAGCAGCAGTAGCTATCAGCAGGGTGCAGGAACCCCTCCAGCCCGCCTCAGCAAGCCTTTCAGCCCAGCAAGCTCTCTCTGTGTGTTGATCCAGAAAGCATGCAAAGTGCTCCATTTCCAGTATTCCTTATGGTTTTAATGGACCTGAGTCAGACTTAGGGTGGTTCCACGTGAAGCAGCCAGCTGAAGTGTTATGTTAGCTGTTTGGCATGCATGAGCAGATAGGAATGGGCCTTGGAAGGATTTCCTATGAGCCCCAGAGAGAGCTGCAACTGAAAAGATACAACACTCCTGTGTATTCCCAGTCTAACGGGGCATGCGCTGGAAGCATTGTAAGGTCAGACCTTTCTTCTCTGAGCAGACAGGTAGAAAACGTTTCACTTTGGCTGCATCCACAGATCCCATGACGAAAGGGCTGAACTTTGATGAACACATATCCTGTGGGAAGAATATACGGATTTCTGTGAGGCTTTGGAAAGAGCACAGCTGATCAGTCCTAAAAACAGACTCACTTAATCCTCTTTAGGGATGATCAGTGTTTAAGAAGTGAATTGAAAGGAGAAAAAAAAAAAGAGTTTGGTGTTCAGTGAGTAATTATTAATGACACTAATCTGTTTAATTATCTGTGGGTCTTGTCTTTACCAGAAGTGCTAGCTCATTTTAGCTGATAACTTTGATACATCACCTTGTAAATCTCCTTAAGAGAAGTTAACATACTTAATTGTCTTTTCTTTTTATTTATTTTCTCTCCTTTTTTTTTTGTTTCAGGCTTCTCTTTTCTTGGCACTGGGGGTATTGTTTTCCCTAGTGAGCATTCCCTTGGTCATCTATGACTGGGTACAGTCAGGAGGCAGTGCCGAAGGCCACTGAAGTTCCCCTTCTTCTCAAAAGAAGATACCCCTGTTTGCTACACACCAAAATCGCAACCATCCGTTCTGTTGTCTATTCCACCTTTTGTGAGTTTACTCAAATCGAATCCAAATAATGATTATCCAGTACTGAAAATTCTGTTATGGGTGTATTTTCTTGCAGAAAACAGACCCATTCTTCCAACAGGCATATCACTCTCTGATCAGCAAAAAGTCTGTGTTAATTGTCCATGAGACTATATAGAGCATTGCTCATAGAAACTCATCACAATAAGTTTCCCCTCTTCCACCCATGAATTACATTGTTCCATTATTATCCTTAGCCCTTCAGCCACAAGCTCTGCTCCTTTAGGGCAGCAGCGCCTGTTGCTATCAATTCCAACTGGAGTGTTGTCCATTCATATCCTTCCCCCCTCTTTTAGCCAAAACTCTGCTCTCTAATTGTATGCATCTGGTTTGTTGGTTTGTTTGTTTGGCTGTTGCTGTTTCAGGCACCATTTGCCTCACTGGGTTAAGTGTAGCATTCTGGATACAGGCATGGAAAGCACCACGAGAGCATAACTGAGCGCTGTGTAAGCGTAGGTCCTAATCCGGTGCTTCTCTCCGATGTTTTGGGGGGGAGCCAGCCCCAGGCCTTGGCCCATCCATGGCTTTGGGGAACAGACTCTGTGCTGTGTGTGTGTGTGTGTCTTTGTGATGTGGTGCAGGGAGCAGGAGAAGGACAGCCACCACTGCCAGCCACCATTCCCCTGGCACACTTGAGTTGGAGGCTGACCAGAACTTGACCCCAAACCATGAGTACTTGAGCCTGAAGAGAAGCAGACATTTGGAGATTTCCATAAGAAGTCTGCCTTTTCTTCAGCATTACACTGTTTAGTAATGCCATATTACTCCTAGAAAAAAAATACCAAGCTCCAGTTTTATCAAAACGTACGCATTTAATCATACCTCATGCCTTTTCCATACCTTGTAGGGACTGGCTCCTCTCTTGTGTCTTACCCTCCTCCCACTGAAGTCAGTGGGGTCTTTGACAGCAGTGGGAGCAGGATTTGACTCACTCTGCCAAACTACTGGATTTCTAATGGAAATTGAAATCTGTAATATTTCTTTAAATGAACAGAAATACTTTTTATATTTAAAAGATTTCATTTACATTTTTCATTAGTTCTCCATAGCAATTAAAAGATATTAAATGACTACTAGCAGAAACACTGTAACTTGCAACAGTTGTCCACAGAATAAGCATTTGCCTAATGCCTTATAGCTGGTGTAGAGAACTATGTGTAGAGACTCAAAAGCTAAGCCGGTGATCACTCACCATCCTGAGCAGACATCTTCTATTAGTGCACTGCCAGCAGCATAAACCTGTTCACTTCGTGTTATTCACCGTGTGAGCTAAAAAGTGTCTCAGAATGTGAACGTGGCTCCCACTGAAAGAACTGATGGCTAAAGGGAGCCCCGCTTCATGCCCAAGGGCTGTGATGCCCTTGGTATGCTCAAGCCATACCTGTCAGAATGCAGTGACCCTCTTGTTCTCAGTAGCTGGTTCATTGACAACACCCTTTGTAACTGTGGAAGCAGACTGTCATCAGCTGTGAGGAACCTGTCATTGCAACTTGCTCTTTTTAAGGTTAGGGATAGAGTATTTGGGATCTTGGGATTGCTGTGAGCTACTGAATTGCCTCAGTTGCCGTTGCCTTTTCCTACATGGCTTGAAGTCACTGAGAGTTGAGATCACAGAAGACATCTCAGGACCCTGAAAGTCGGTTTCTAAAGATAACATCCAGAGAGGTTAGTTTGGAGCCTTCCTAGGAATTTGGGCATTGAGATGCAGATTGTTCATGCTGCAGAAACTAAGCCCACTAAGCCCAGACTTCCAGATTTGTACCTTAGCATAGGCAGTGAGGTGCTTGCCTCTGATGATACTTCACTGTGATCCAGAAATAAGGCAGAGTGGATTCCACAGGCTGCCCTGGTCATTGGAGTAGCCCAGCAACAAGAACAAAACTGGAAGCCTTCTCCCTCCAGGCAAAGTGACCTGCTAGACTGCAGTGCAGGGTTCCTTTATTCTGCCTTCCTCCAGGCCCCTGAGACCTTCACTCACAGGCTCCCAGCAAGGTCTCTGGTGCATCATCCTTTCTCCCCAGCACCCCCTAGCCCAGCCTTTAACATACGAACTGCTGAACTACCTAGGATGTCTGGGCTAAGGTCCCTTGTGCTTTCCTGTGGCTGGTCTCAGACCCTTGCCTGTGATGGTGCAGGTCACCAGTTCTCTCTGCGCAGTCTCCTTATGGGATTGATCCCTGCCTTTATTCACAAAGAAGCCCATACCATAGCCTACAAGACCAGGTGTTAGGCAAGCTCTGGGAAGAAGAGCCTGTGCTTTGTTCCTATCTCTGCACCTCGTTCCAGGCATCTTCTCAGCTTGGGATGTAAATTTGTGGTTTTCCTTTTGCAGGCACCCAACCCTCAGTGGTCACTGCAGCAGAAGCCCAGCATCTCACTCCATTCTCTGACTCAGCTTGCTGAGGTTGCATTTCAGGTTTTGAGGTGCCTTATAATCTCTCTGGATCTTATCCTAAAAAACCTAACTCAGACCTGAGAATGCTGTACAGTGTTATCCTTAGGATGCTACTGGGCTCTCCTGCTTTCCTCCCCCTTTATCTTTCTTCTACTACTGATTATTGAGCAGCACAGCTCTGTGCACTGGGGGGTTGTGAGAGATGAGATCCTGGGAATGACTTTCAAGTATCCAGGTATGAACTAGAGGTCTGATCTGCTGCACAGGGTTCCAGCAAGGTCACATCTGTGACATCTCCCTCCTCCTTCCTCCTTCCCCCTCCCCTGCCGTGATAGTCTGGAGTCTGCTGTTTGAAATACCAACCATTGAGTTTTGGCACCCAACTGCCTTCGGCTTGAAGGGCTGTTGGGTTACTGATTGTTCATCCTCCTAAATCTCCTCCATCACTTTTCCTCTCTCTCCTCTTTGCTATTCTGCCTTCTCCGTTTTCCCAGTTTATTTGTATACTGGAGTTTTACTGAATAAATAGGGAGAATGAGCTGAGTGTGCATGGAGTGAAATTACTCAAGGTACTGGACCACCAGAGCATGTCTTATATACTGAAAAATAGATACCCAAAATATTAAGTCTTTAAACAGACTTTGTTTCTGGGTCTCTTGAAAAAAAAAAAAAAAAAAAAAGAAAAGAAAAAAAAAGAGGGAATTTTGCTTAGACTTGATTTACTGGCATCATATTTATAGATATTTATGGAAAGGAATCATGTGTTTATTGATGTCTGTGGTAATGAACGTGAAATAACGTGCTTTTTGTTTTCTCATCAGGTTTATACATTCTTAACAGAATGCAATAGACCCTGCTGTAACTGTCAACATCAGTGATGGATGACAATATTTGTATGAGATTATCTGTAAAATGTACTGCTGTTATTCAGTTCATTGGGAATAGTGAACCTGTAGCCACAATTGTACAAGTCCCACATTTTAGTTAGGATTTTAAGAGCACAGTGAAATGCTGTAGGAGTTTCTCTGTTGTAAAATTAATAGGATCCAGAGTACCATATCTACTTAGTAGGTGATAGCATGCTTTCTTTTCATAGAGAGTTTATCACTATTGTGAGCGCTGCAAGTGTCATAGACTGGATGCAAAATTGCTCCTAATAACTGCAAGAAAAAACTTTAAAATGCTCATTTGTGTAATAGCAACAATCAAGTGGTGAGGGACAACGAAGGACTAATTAGAAGCAGGGACTACTAATAAATTGTAAGAGTTAATCCTACACTGAAAAGACAGCCTTGCTGCCTCTCCTAGTCCACAGCACATTGCAAAGAAAATAGTTAGGAGCTTAAAGCAACCGTAATACAGCTGCCCTTCTCTGTCCAATGGCAAATGTGCCTAGGTAGTAAAACACAGTAAATTATTATTTGGGAACAGTATCTCGGGGCAGTGACCTCTCTGGGTGATGCTTGCTTCTGGTCAGAGGGCCAATGCCAAATCTGTGCACCAGCACAGACCTTTTGTAGAGCTGACACAGACCAAGTGGTGCCCAGCACGTGTGCAGGCCCAGGGCACAAAAGATGGTCTCATCCTGCAAGGTCAGGGATGGGGATGCTCATCCGCTCCGAGGGCTGCTCTTCTGAGCCACATACGAACCCAAAGCCTGTGCTCCACTTGTAATGGGTCACACGTGCAAGTGTGGGTTGGATGATATGTGGGTTTTGTCTGTACATCTGCCTTACAATGCATAAGTGCAACACAGCTCTCTGATATTGAGTATTAAACAGTAACAATTAATGGTATGTCTAGCTTATCTTTAAATGAATACATTTCTTTGCTTGAACCTTACATTAAGGCTAAAGAGCACCTTGGTCAAAACAAAACTTTTCATGTGGTGGTGTCCCACCTCCAGTCCTACTGCCCCACCCCAGTGCCTGTAGGAGAAAGGCACCACAGAATGTACTCAGCTCCATCAGCAGCTCCATGAGATGGCTTTATCAGCTGGCGCCACGGTGCTTTCATAAACAAAGCCCCAGAGCCCTTGGCGTCAGAAAATCCTTATTTCCTATAACGCAAAGAATGTTTTATTTGTATCTAATGTAAGGATTTCTGTAACAAACTGTGAAAAAAAAAAGATAATGCATTAATAAAAGGTACAGGGCTGGAAAGTCCAGAATTCACAAATTGTACACATACCTATGTTTCTGAAGACAAATCTATGCAGTTGTGTTGTATTGTAGGAAATTTCATTTTTATGTACATAAATAATTGTAAATAAATAGGATGCTGTATATTTTTGCAGTTGTTTATCCCCTATGAATAGAAGTGTTGAGATAGGCTCTGCATATTAAGAATAATTTTAATAGAAATACAAATACTTTAGCTTCTTAGCAAAATGTATATCCTTTTCTTTGTCCCAAGAGTTCACAAGTTAAATCCTAAACTTGAAATTATAATTACATCCCTAAAGTAAAAAGGAAAATAAAAGGTCCAGTTAAATTGCTAGGATTAATTCCAATGCATGACTCCCTGTTTTCTCAACAGCAAGTTTGCCAGTCTTCCTGTTCGGTAAAATATCTCCCTTGTTAAAGGGCCCCTTCGGTACCCAGATACCTCTTACCTCCTCGGCTGAGGTCAGTTGATAGTCAAGTGCTGAAAAGGCTTTATGGAGGAAAGCATGGCAAACTGCAGTCAGCAATTTGACCCAGCATTATGCTGTGTTGTATCCAGGCGTGTATTTACCCAACTAGTACAAACAGAAGTCAGGGCAGAGCTTCTGCATTTCCATTTTCAGCTGTCAGAAATGCCAGTAGTTCAGAAAAATAAGAATGACAAGCCAGGGGTGGGCAGCCACCAGAGCAATTGGTGCCATTTCCAGCCCACTCCCTTCCAGCAGAGTCCTGTGGCTACTCTGCCTCAGACCCTGCTGCTCTCATGTGACCAAAACACTGGCACCTGAGGCTGCCAAGAGCTTCCCTGGCCAGGGACTGCTTGCACATCCACCCTATGAACAGGCAGAGGTCATGGTATAGCTGCATGTCCGGGGTGAGGGTGATGGGAGGGGAGGGCTGGGTATGTCCTGAGAGTGCACCCCTCAGAGGCCTTGCATAGACTTTCTCACTGGTAAAGCATGGAAACATTTTTTCAGGACTGCTGAAAAATGGAGGCTAAGAAATGCATCTAAAAATAATTGTGGGTTTTTTCCATGTTTACTTTATGGGCTTGGATGAAAATGAAACTTGAAATAACATTTGCTTTTATCATGAGCACAAATTTGAGGGGAAAAACCCTATATACAGTCAGTTCTACAGAGTTTTTCAAATTAATACCAGTATACTTTTTGTTTTCAGTGTTATAGCCAACAAAATATAAACTGTAAAGGTATTTTTCCACTAGACTTGAACTTTACATTGTTTATAGAAACCTGTTTTTAGTGTCCCAACATATGCTAAGGCTCACACAGATCCAGTATAAACAATGTTGTTTGAATGATGTATGCTTGATACAAGCTTATCTCTAATAGATTGTTGAAGTGAGTCATCGATAGTATTTTGCTTCTGTTAACATCACCTGTTAACTTTGTGCTGCTCATATCCAAATAAACAACACAGTTTTTCAGTTTCAATGTGTAAATAAAATGTATCAAGTTCTATGATCTCTCTGTTACCTCTTAGTTTTTAAACATTAAAGTTGTGATCTAAATCAATGTTGGGGCCATAGTCATTTTTCCAAAGGGGTTACGATGTGTCATTTTAATGGCTTGAACAGCAAATGCTCCCTGCTCTTTATCCAGGTATTTTCACTGAATTTAGGGCATGCAGCTCTTGCAAAGCCAACTACATTAGATTTGGTGCAGGATATAGAGCAAAGCATCAACAGACGGCTATGGAACACTAGAGTGAAGTTTCCGATACAGTTTTAGAGGGACCTGAAGTTGGGGCAGATGGTTACCACAGTCTGCGGTTGCTGAAGATGACAGCATTCGTCAAGGCCAGTACTTGTTTCTGCCTGCCCCTTGAAGACTGACTGAGTGCTTGCCAGTCTATTTCAAGGTCAAGTCAGGCAGTTTAACTTAAAGGGCTGCTGTTAAGTTGGGTTTGAGTTTAGATGTCAAACTGGTGCCTGAAGTGACTAAACCCCTGCCAGACTTTTCTCAGCTGTGGAAGCAGAAGCCATTAGCAGATGTATGAGGAGGATACCCAAAGACAGTAATGTCTTGGGCAGCTGTATCTGCCAAAGTACCTCTGACAAAGCTTTAAAGGGTCTGGAAAATGCTAACTTTTTTGCTTTGACCACTAATGTTCAGATTATAGTGACCACCTACAAGAAGGCCTCTTGGCTAGGGTCCAGACAGCTGAAGAGCTTACTTGACTGCATGGGATGAGTGCAGCTCCCCAGGCTCCTCTGCAGGAGAAGTGATGAGAGGATTTGTGTATCAGAGGATCCTTGGAAGCCATTGTCTGGTCCCCAAGCCCAGGCCAGAAACCTGGGAGCACAGAGGTACGAGCTTCTGCACTGAGCTGGTCTAATAGTCTCTTCTGTTTGGCATACAATTGCACACACTTCTCTACCCAGCCAAGCTTAGCCATCTCATAGCCGTATCTTAAGACATGGGAACATAATTTATGGAGCAGAGGAGAAAAGAGAAACCATAGTTCTTTTTTTACCTTGCTTCAGAGACTACCACAAATATCTCTTGCCTTCTGCAGTGCAGTCTGACAGCTTCACCTGAAGTTCACCTAAAACCATACAGCCAAAGTTAAAAACACCAATCTCCTTTCCAGCCACACACTTGTATTTTTGGCTTGTATCCCCAAAGTCAGCCAGATCTCCTGAGTACATCTGACCAGTCCCTGTTTGGGAGTGGGGGGAAAAAAAAAATTACTATTTCCTCGGGCAAGCAATGATTTTACCTGAAGGAAGACATTCCCCCATATGGTTCAAGTGGGGTCTTAGTTTGACTTAAATTCATGTGAAATTGCATTTAATCTTGAAGCTGAAGCCCACATTCAAGCCACTGTTAAGATGTCTCATTCTCCATTACACAAAGTGCTAGAAGTAAGAACTCATGCCAACTTTCAGAAGTGTGGAGAAAGTGGAGATGGTAGGAACAGGCACAAGTGATAAGTCCATTTCTAAGACTTTCTAACCACAAACCCATAATAAGCTGAACATGGGCTTTGTTTCCTATGAGGAAGCTTCCTTCCCTGTTGTCAGCCCCGTGCAGGAGAGCAGCACTCTTTGTTTTGCAGTCAGTTGTACAAAGGATCTCTGGCTGAAATACTGACTTCCTAATACAGATCCCAGTGTCGTTAGACAAGTTTTCAAGCAACTCAGCATCTGTGTTTTGCAAATATTAAGTGCCACGCATTTCACTTTCAGCTTACACTTACAGAAAATGGAGACTCTTAAAGTTTGTCAGTGTTACTAAATGTCATGTACTGGCAAGGGACAGAGCTGCTGGCTTAGCATGCCTCAACCTTGTCATGGCTCACTGCCTGAAAAATGTGAGGTTGTTGGTATTCCTAGAAAATGGTGTTGATCAGCCAAGGACTACACAATATGGCTGGGAAAGTAAACTGTGAGGGCTGGGGTGGCACAGGCCAGCCCTGTCTGAGAGTCAGTCTGCAGATCAAAGCCACCTTGGGAGTTCCCTGAGCTATCGGCCCATGGAAGCTGCTGTCCTGGAAAAATGGAGGAAAGTGTATCATCAACATGAGTTGGAATGTACCCTGGAAACAAGAACCACGTCCCCTCCTTAAAAATGCTACCTGCCTTATAATGTCAGGTCCTTTTCCCAGAGGTAACCAGATCCCCCTCCTCCTGCCTGCCACGTTGTCTTGGTTTAAGACAATTTAAAGAGGTGGACACTCTAAAACGAGTTACCTCCCCTTAGTTCCAACCAATCTCTTTCCACCAATAAAGAACAAATACCAGTAGAGATAAGTGGAAAAAATAAGTTTTACTAACAAGTGAAACAGCAATAGGCGAAAAATAGCAGTGAATAATCACTAAATACAAAATTGATAAATTTAACAAACTCCATGGGAGCAAAGAGACACCCAAACTGGCAGGGTACCACCCCCTTCCAAGATAGCAGCCCCCACTGCAGACTGCATATATGGAGACAAAGGGAAAATGGTGTCAGGCCTGAACCTTTTAAAGGGATCAGCACCTCCCGACTGCCCCACAGTTGTGGTTCTGGCTGTGCTGCTGGGCCTTAAACAGATAGTAACGATTTTTTGGACATGGATGGATATGGAATACAATAGCATTTTGGGTTACCTAGGACACGTGTATCGTTGGGAGAATGTTTGCCCATTAGGCAGCAAACCTTAAGCACTGCTGTCTTGCCAATTATGAAAAGCTGGTGAAATTTACCTAGTTTTTGGTGGAGATCATCAGTTCAGACTAAACTCTTTGAATGTACCAAGTACTGACCATGCCCATGACATGCTCCCCTGGGGTCTTCCTTCCTGGACACTTTTTGGGACCCATGCTTAGGTAAGTTCCCAAAAATTATTCTTTTCAAACCCCACTGTTTTCATAGCAGTGCTCACTTTAAGCTTTGCAACCAAAGCTGGACCATCCCTGTTACTGCCTGCTCTAGACCTGCCTCACAGCCCAGGCAAACCTGCTGGCTCCCCTCAGCTTGCTTAGGAGGCATTTGCTTAACCATTCCCCTTGCACAGCACTGGCTGGCAACAACCCTTGCAGAGAGGTGTTTGATAGTGATTACGGAGGTGAAAACCAAGTATCAGATATGGGAGCATCTGCAGCTGCCATTTCTCCTCTTCAGGCTCGTGTCATGAGCTCATCCTGGTGAGCAGCTGATGGGGATGAGAGGAGGGTCTGTTGCCCAGATGTCTCCCTGGCCACCGGGACCAGCCCGTCAGAGCTGGGTGTGCAGCCTGTCACAGAGATGGGGTGAGCGTGGTGCTCAGCAGCATCGCTGCAAGAGCCAAGTGCACTGAGGATAAAAAAAACTGTTGTTCTACCCCAGGTAATTATAAGGGAACATAGCAGAGTTAGGCGTCAAGGTATTGGGAAGTGTTATGATAACAAAGAAACTCATGGAGAGGTTGGAGAAATTTTTACAATGTGGGATCAGATTAATGACCTGTACAATGGCTGCAGTAAAAACAGCAGCATACAGATGCTACAACATTTGTAGAACACATTTCTTCAAACCATAACCAAAGCCTGTAATTTACTAGGATGTTAAAAAAAAAAAAAAAAAAGAAAAGAGAAAGAAGAAAATTATATGTTCACTGACAAAGCCAGTTCTTGCAGTCTCTGAAGTCTTCTCGGGCTTAGTGCAGGCAGCAGCTCCCAGTAGTACTTCTTACATAATAGCTGGATTTCCTATTAATTTTCAGACACCGTTTGTAGATAATCAGAGAAGTACCAGATGCTGGAGAACCAACTTCCCTGACATAACAAGGAATTATATATCTCTTGCAATTAGATAATCAGAAAATGAAAGGAAAGCAGGCATCAGTCTGCCATTCCTGCATCCAGTGTCATTTAAACAATGAGCACAGTTTCTGTTACTATTGCTGGCAGCCCTCCAGCAGCACTTTGAAAAGGCAGTGTGGCCTCCCTGTAAACTGATAAACAATCTTGTAAAGCAATAGGCACAGGAACATTCAAGTCTTTGTTAAATTTTTACTTGAGTAGAGAACTAATTGGTATCTTTCTGTGCAGAACAAGCAGGGTCAACTTCTCCATTTCCAGAGGCAGATTATTTTAACCAGAATCCACAGTCCCTGTAGTTAATGGAATAAACCCTAGGAATGTGGGTACTAGGAGATGTGGAAATTGTTTGTTTTCTCAAAGAGTTCTGGTTGTGAAACAATTAAACTCAGTTGACAAAAAAAGACAAAATAAATGAGTCCTAGCTGTGTTGATGGCTTCAAAACACATTCATTATCACTACAAAAGCAGACGTCATCCTCACACAGGCTGCTGATATCCTAGAGTAACACGTGATTACTGGCTGTACCATTCAGACCAGTCTTACCCACAGAGGGGATGATATTCTCACCCCTGCTCTGGGCCAAAGAATAAAGAATGGCCTGAAATCTTTAGTACAAGACTGCCAGTGCCCACCAAGATGCAGAGTTCTCTCTAAGGAGTGGGAAATGTGCTGAGAAAAATGAATGCCACTTAATTATCTTCCTTCATCTAGTGCTCTGCCTAGTGCTCTGCATGTCCCTGCCTGCTACAGATTACACCAGGGCAAATTCAGCTCTTGGTAGGACTCATCCTCTGGACAGCTGGGACAAGAAAGTTTGTCCCCATGGATGACCAGAGGATGAGTTTAGATGTACCATGATGAGTAGGTGTACCAGAGCAGAAGATGTACCCCATGCAGTCTGCAAACCCCACACAGGCAGCTAAAGCACTGAGCAAGTGAGGCTCCACTTCAGCACATCAGGCAAGAACTTCACTAACACCTTGACCTCTCTGGGGACAATTTCACTATCCTAAAAGAGAGCACAGTAATAAATCAGTTCATTCAAGCAAGAATTTCTATATTTACATTATTCCTATGTTTACATCTCTATCAAGCACAAGGGACCACTAGTCCTGTTTACCGCAGAAATAAGCCATACTTCCTCTCAGGCAACTGAATACCCCTCTGAGGGCTCAGAACAGTTGTCTAAAATTGGAAAGCTTCTTTTTGGGGGTATTTTTTATTTTACTCACATCTGGACAAACAGTCCAGATACCAATAAACAAAATAGGTCAAAACTAATAGCTAGAAAACAAGTCTTGCAACACACTCTTTACCTATCCACTTACCCTTGAGGAAACAATGTGGTTAGCACAGTTGAGACAGGAAAACAACATCCACAAAGAGCAGGATTCATCAAAGCCAGCTCTGAGAGGTACTTTTCATAAGGGGTCAGACAGGAAGAGGGCATTTATCCACAAGAAGAACATGCCGTGTTTTCAACCCCACGCCTTTATAGGTGCTGCGTCAGTGGACCTCCACCAAAGGCAGCAGTGTCCCAACACACAGCTGGTAACAACTCTGCTGTCTTGCTGGGGAAGTACCAACTTTGGGATTTTCTATGGCTCAAAACCACAAAAGAGATTTCATGTATCCTTGCCATGGATCTCCTCAGCAAATTTTCAATCCCAGAGACCTTCCAGTAAGATGTGGATGAGCCAAAGACAGAAAACCCAAGGTCTCGTTACAAAGGACCAGATTAGCTATATAGCGTCCATATACAAATGCTGTACATTTTTTAAGAATTAATTAATGTCTCACAAGAATTTCAAGTGACAAGTTTTACGAGCAAAGAAGTCTAGCATTGGTACAGAGCTTATTTCACAAAGGGTAGTAGCAACCACAACTAAGTGGTAGGCACACCAGACTAATTTACTAATTAGATACACAGAGCTATTCCCAGGCACTACTTCCACAGACTTTCCAAGGTTCACATCCTGCTGTGAAATGGTTGAGGTCTGCTGTGATCAATGGAATTGGCCTTAGATTTATACAACCTCATAAAATGTCTTAGACTTCTGAAGAACTGCCTTAATGGATTTCTACTAGGATACTAAGTTATATATGAATAACTTTGAGGAGTTGGAGGGGATAACAGAAATGCTAGATAGGCTTCAAGTCTTTGTATCTTTTAGTGCTGATAAAGGAATTATATTTTATTTGTTCCAACATTGGTAAGAAATTAAAAATTGTCTAAACTGACTCTGTAAAAGATGCAGAGAGCCTACAAAAACCCAGGAAAACAGACAGTACTACTAAGGAAAATATCTTTAGGAATGAAAACTACCGCACTAGAGTTGTAGGAGCCCCAGGTCTCTTAGGACAACATTACTTCAAATCTCAACAGAGAATAAAAAAGATTAAAGGCAAGTGCAATAGTGGTTCTAGAGCACAGTGAAATACCATCTAATGCACAAGGCCCAAGCTGTGAGGAGGTAGCCAACATGGCTAGTGCTGGCTACTGAGAATTGCACAACTAGGCACCAAGTCTTCCCTGTTCATGTGGCAAACATTATTTTGCATACACGCTCATATTTATAAGTCTGTCTTTAGCTATTGCTGCTATTTTTACTCGTCTCCGCAGTCAGCAGAGCAAAACCATCACTGCCTATAGGATTTGTCCTTGCAGGCTACAAATGAAAACTAATCCCTGACACAAATTTGTCATTCTTATCCAAGTCAGGATGCAAATCAGCACAGACACCAGCAATTTAGCACTTCACCACTTCACCACTTTGCAGCAATACTGCATGCTATAGAAAATATATCTATCTGTTCTCAGCTCCAGTGAAACTGGGTCACCAAAAGTATTTCCTCCTTCACCGTTGTTTTACATCTGGACACACAGAAACTGAAGTGTTACTCCAGTGTCCAAGGTTCTGATGACCCATGAAACAAATTCACCTCACCCAGTCAAGTTAATGAAGGGCAAACACAAGCCTCACTGGGAATCATTTTTCAGATGGTTAGGGATGGGATAAGACAGTCACCACGTATTTTGCTTCAACAGCTGAAAAAAAAATAGCCATACCACTGCACTAATGTGTGCATGTCATTTAGCAGTCCAGCTGACATTGCTTTTGACAGCCTTAACTTCTCTGCAAGACGTTGTATGCCTACTGCTTTTTATGTTTCAAGTCAGAAGACAGTGCTTTTAGAAGGACCATCTTTTCTGTCTACTGCTTTACAGCCAAAGAAGCTTGGTAAACTCTGTAAAGAGATGCTCCAGCAAGCTGCACCTCACCTGGGAAGCATAGAAGGGGAATAAGACTAAAAGGTTGCACATACATAACTTTACTACTGGTTGAAGTAAGGAAAGATTGACAGAGGGTCAGAAAGCTTTGCGTGGAAATATAGGTCTCTAGATGAGCCATGCTTTCATTTTTAGTAATGTGCAGCTCTCTCATCCCAGCATTTGATGCTGCTGGTTCTCATGAGAGAGTCTCCAACTGCCCCCCAACACACAGTCAGTCAAGATGGTGGAGTCTCTGTTCAATGTACTCTGAAGAGAGGCACAGAACACACTGCAAAGGAAGAAACTGCCCACAAGAGACTTGACGTCTCCTCAGACTTGGCCAGGAAAGGAGATGTTGGCCCGAAGGCCTGTTTGACTGTGGTCCTTGAGGAGGACTGGGGAAGAAAAGAAGACAAATCAGTTTATTTATAATTCCCTTTTTAATGTTTCTGTCCTTTTCTGTCTGACTCAGCCTCTGCCCCGTGGCTGAAATTCCCATGTCAAAACATGAGCGTTTGAATGAATTTTAATAATATTGATCATTATATTATTCATAATATTGTTACATTATTACGATAACTATAATAATTCAGAAAATGCATATTGTTTATATTCTTTAAATGTTCATTCCCTTTGCCTTTTTATAGAAAATTATATTTTTCTTGAGTTTTTATAAAGATCCCAAGTATTTTCAAGTGTCTCCCCTCTCCTCCTTGCCCAGGCACTGTAGCCAGAGTTGGATTTTCGGGGGGGCAGTTCAGACCTGAGACTTCCTCTCCTCAAGCACAGAGGTCATCCTCACTCTCTGCCTGCCTGCTCTCAGAGGCTGGGCAGGAAGGGCAGAGACAGCTTCTGGGCCCCTAGATGAGTTCACAAACCATGGAAGAGCAAAAGTAACTCACTGCATGTGCTAGACAGGTTCACTGAACCATTCCCAAACTCATAGGGTCGGTGCTAGGACTGCTGTCCTGCCTGTCATTCTTTTCTTGACATAACAAACCCATAGTTTTTCAGTCACTGCCCTTGTGCTTTCAAGGGACTGCCAGCAGCCTAGCTCCTGTAACGCTGAATGGAGCAAAGCATAGGACAATGTGCTCACACCCACAACCAACTACACTTTTGCTGCACTTACACTGCACTTTTGCTGGTACTGA
Source organism: Gymnorhina tibicen (assembly GCA_013399875.1). NCBI lineage: Eukaryota > Metazoa > Chordata > Aves > Passeriformes > Artamidae > Gymnorhina > Gymnorhina tibicen. The sequence continues at coordinate 70,241 of VXAZ01001226.1, forward strand.
GCCACCCTCTCCCTGCGGAGCCAGCGACCCATTTAAGGGTTCACATTGCTGCACCATAACCCAAGTGACATCAGCAATGCTCCCATTTGGCACCTGTACTTACGGTATCGCAACATTATGATAGCAATAGCATAAACCAGATCTCTGCAGCTTTCACAGCTCCTTTGTAATAACTGAGATCTAACACAAATATTATTCTGACATCATCCAAGCAAAGCCATAGTAAGTTTTGGACCTGTATGGGAAATATTTTAATAAATGAGGTCTACATCAGTTTTTTTGCTGATTTACAGAAATAACCTTGTTCAAAACATTTTAATTTTAGCACAGTCGATTAGTGATACTCAGTGTGTTTCATAGACCTAGCGAAAGTCAAAGCAACTTAAATCAAATGGAGTATATTGCTGGAGCACATGACAACACAAAATTGATACTAGGCAGAAGACCAGCAGAAGATCCGCAAACACCAAGAAGAAGTTGGCTCTCTACAGTTGTCTTAGCTGTGCCTCCTGCAGTTTGTTATAACATCACTCGCACATGGAAGCAGATGGTTTGCTACATATCAATTTACTATGCCTCTCTTTCACTGACTTTTTTTCAGCTCCGTCTGTGCATTTTTATTCAAAAGGAGACCATATGGTCCCTCTGAGGTAGTTTATAAATAATTGTATATTTACAGTAGCAATTGAAACCAGAGTCACATGCTTGCCTTCAGGAAAGCAGCTGAAAGTAGCTGGGTACTATAGGGTTTGGAATTATTTTCTCAGTACAGCATAGAAATATGCAATGAATAATTAAACAAAAATTGATTTCACATGGCCTTCCTGATTGCATTTGTTCTGCTACTGCTGCAAAACACAAGGTTTCTAATCAGAACTGGTCAAAGAGAGATGGGGTCATGCGCGCTCTGACAGCGCTGCTTCCATCCATCATTTGCAGGCTGGAGCAATGATCCTGTGTCCCTGCTTTGTCAAGGGCTGTATTCAGATCTCAGTGAAGGAGGGCCTAGGAAAAATGGTGCTGTCTCCCTAGGAGACCCTACTTTACTTCATCTCTGAGGCCTACAGGGGCTGGTTTGAACACCTACTTCAGCCCTTCCCCAGGAGAGCAGTTTTCCAGGTGCAGTTTGTTGGAGGACAGCCAATATTTAGCTAGCATCACTTCTTCAGACACTCTGAGGATTAAACGCTCCTGTGAATGACTGCCACCCTAGTGCTTCTTCTGCTTACCCTTCCCCTTCCTTCCCGTGGGCGTGTTTGGCCATACCCTATTTCAATCTCAGCAGATTACTGTAAGAAAAAAGCCCAACTGTCTGAAGAAACAAGACCAAAGTTACTAATGTAATTTTGTGACTGAAGTTGCTGAATTAGAGGCCAGCCTTGCCTCCCCCTCCCCTCCTGCCCCAAATATTTTCAGCACCGTCCTTGTTTTTGCACAAAAGAATGAAAGACAAACCTGTACCTCCCCAGTACCAAGGGAGAGTGTACAAGGTCAGATGTCCCAGATACTCCATCTTCCCACTGGGAATAAATTGTCAGAAGGGTTCATCTCCTGCTTAGATCAATAAATAAGAGCATATTTTAATTTCCTCACATTGATATTACTGGCCAGGATACTGGCTATTCTGGAAGGTTCAATATCTTTTTGTAAATCCTGCCTACTTACTTGAGGGCTTAACTGGGGACACTGGAATAAGCATGGCCCCTGACTCACTAATCCCACACCTTCAGCCTGAGATCTGGGCTCCTCTGGTCACGGAAAATCTGGTACTCCAGTTCCTACCTCATTTACCACCCCACTGGCAGAGTGCATTTGTGTGTCTAAGAATTAATACTGCATAAAACTTAAGACAAAACTGATTCCACCGAGGTGGCAACATTATAATTCTCTTTACTTTCCGTTTTCTATCTCTTGTACAGCTGATGGGTAATGAGATTTGCTTTTCATCATGATCCTCTGGGTTGATGCCTAAGAAGAACATTGCAAGCTGTGATTTACCAAGCTAGGAGGCAGGATTAGATGGGTTATGCAAGCAAGACAGCAAAATCAATCATGAGTGAAATCTAGACTCATTTCAGTGTTGTGTTGAACCCTGCCCTCTCACCTTCAGCTTGAGGAGAAAAATTGCAGAGATCTGTACAATGATTTGAGAACTGGCTTTCAAGCTCTGTCCCTTCCACTCCTTTGCACCTTGGCTGTTCATACCGACAGATGCTGCCAGCATCTTTTGCCGTGGTTATCCAGCACATTCACCAGTACCACATGCAGCAATATGTGCTGATGTGTTTCTCTCATGCAAGTGTGAAAGAAAAGTAGTATAACATATACTTGCAGCCCCAGCTGATTAAATCTGTTCCTCCTTCAGTTATCAGTAAATATGGACAGGAGTAAGGTGATAGTTTGACCACCAAGCACGTGGTGATCATGGGGACAAGCACTGCCAGCCCTAAGCTTCCCCAGGGGAAACGATGGGGATGGCATGTGGTGGGCAGTGGAGCAGATTGGAGTTGCAGGGTTACAGAACATGTCCTTCAGAGATATCAGGCCTCTATGGTGCTTCAGTTCTTTGCCTTGAGAAAGCTAGAAGATGCACTGCCTGGAATTGCTGCTTTTTTTGCCACTTTCAAAGGGAGAGTGGTTCTCTCACTGAGAGGGTGAGGAGGGCTGCATCCCCACTGCAGCTGTTGACTGTCCTGTCCATCCCTGCACCTTGGGTAGGTCACCCTGCAAAAGCATCTGCAGGAGCATGAGCTTCTGCATGGAAAGTCACCCACCTGCTGTTATCTTCCCTATCGCTGGATGGAACCTTTTAGCCCTCTTTCCTTATTTGAAGAGTGAAAAAGAAGTTTTGTTTTTCACTGTTTTTCTTTTTAAGCTTGACAACCAGACTGTTCATAGTAACAGAGTTAGGTACAGATTAAGGTGTTTTCATTAGCAGGACTAATATCTGACTCCACAAAGTTATTTAGGTTCCTAATAATAAACACAAGCACCAGGCTTGCCCTGGATTTCCAAACTGAAATGCTTCTGAAGATCTGGATCTAAGTAGCCATATCAGCAAACCCATGAAACTAATTTTACACAGACAGCTATCAAATCCATAGACTAATCAGCTAAAAAATAGAGATTATTTTTTGCTAATGGCTTTCATGAATAATTATTTTGCTGTTATTGGTAATAATAGTTTAAACTCTTTTTCTCCTGATGGGATCCCCTTAAAAATCCCAATGCAATGCTTGATACAAATACAATGCGTCAGTTCTATGCTTCTGCAAAAGATCCAGATGGTAAAACTGATATAAAAATGAGAAATATAATTTTTTCTCTAATCTAGTTCACTGTGATGGAAGGAGTAAGCAAAATACCTAAAACTCCTGGATTTTTAAAAGTGGTATTGTTTCATATAGTCTACACCGTTATTGGTTTATCAATCCTATCTTTAAAGTATAGACCCGTTCTAAATATACCAGACCAGATAATACACTGATGCAAATAATAATTTCACTGATTTAATCAAAGCAGATTTAACTTTTGTTAAGTGACAACCAGATCCAATAGTATCTGTACTCTATTTATAGCTTTACTCCAGAATTCCACATTGTCCCTGACATAGTAAAATGACACTTTCCACAAAGGCAAGAAATTCATTGACTTTGTATTCTAAACAAACCATTGTTAAAATAAATGGAAGTCTCTTAACTCTTAACAATAGTGAGTCAGATGGATCTGACCTCTGTGGGTGGGACTTTAATTATGCCTACTATGTTTAAGAAAGTACAGTATTGTAATAATATTATTCATTGCATTCCAAGAGTTCCATCAAAGGCTTGACAATCCCAGGAAATGATGCACATCCTCACTTACAGTACTGCTAAATTGCTAAATATATCCGGTCATATAAAACCTGATCCTGTGAAGTTTTGGCATCACCACTTAATAGGAATTAATAATATCTTTGGCTGTCCCTTTCCCTAAGGGACAGTCATTGTGCTCAGTCACAGATTTTAGCCCTCTCTAAAATAGGATAACTGGGATAAAACTACAGCAAAACCCAGTGTTATCAGTGCTATACAAAGAAGTGTTTGTGATGCGTGGAAGGAAGAGGGTGTGTAAGTGGTTATCTGGGGGGGAAAGCCAGGGATGGGTAATGTATAGAGGCCAGGAGGGCTGCTGGAGGGAGGGAGATTGCAACATGACATAAAAGTGGCGTCTCCACCGAGTCTGTGGTTTCTGTTCACCAGCTCAGTTATGAGTCAGAACCGCCCAGCACCTCCCACAGGGTGCCATGGTGCCATCTACAGCTTCTCCTGCCTGGCTGCTGGGAGACTCCATCAGGAGAGAGAAATTCCATATCTCCTTCAAACAGTGTGGTTAACTGATACTTAACATGACAATTAATTTTGAACTGATTTCATTGCAGTGAGCAGAAGAGTTGTCTGAAAGGAGTTGCTGCAGTAATCATCTTTTTTTCTTTTTTTGTGGAAATGCAGGAGGCTACTGCTCAGTTAAACCTCTCATTCACAGCTAGCAACGTCCACAGAAACAATTGCAGCCTTATTCCGAGTCATAGGCTGTGTTTTAGATCCTGATGAAACACGGTTTTTTGGTGGAAATTAGTCACGATATTCAACATCTAGAAAATTAAACTTTTCCCCTAATCTTATGTTTTCATTGCAGCAGTCAGGTGTGTAGCTGGGGTCCTGTGCTCACTGGCACTCAATCTTGCTATTTAGCTTTGCTGAAGAGCTTGCTAAATCTCTTCCCTGCTGACAACTGCTTTTTCGCTGTGTATTTGCTCTCTGTTTGAAAGCCTACTGATCGTTTATGTCTGGAAGACAACACACAGGAAACCTGCCAGCACTCCGGGAGACAGCACCTCTCCCAAAGCCAGAAGGAGCATCTCCTGGGATGCTTTGACCTCCGTCTCCTCAAACCTAGCTCCACCATGCGGCTGGTTGTATTAATGGGCATCTTCTGCGGCTGCAGGCGTACAACAGCTGCTTGCTGCCTGCTTTACAGGAGTTGCCCCAGGAAGGTTCTCTGATGGGCTTTGCCAACTGTTCATCCTATGTTCATTTGGATGAACATGTGGGGAAGAGGTCCTATTCAAAAAGGACTTTGCATCATTTCCCACAATTATCCAGGTAACTAAAGTTTGAGAAAATATGGACAACTGTATCTAGCATATGCAGGTTTTGTTAACATTTAAAATTTTCAGGAATTATTAGTCAGTTCAGAATCGAATGAAAATCCATATTTTTCCTCTAAAACTTAGAAATCTGCATGAAAAAAACTAGCACAGAAATCCCCACAAACTACTGCCACAGGGAGTGTTCCCAGGAGCTGGGGGGAAGAAAGGGATGGGGAGCGTGCACAAACTGGCTGACAGTTTTCTTCTTGCCTCATGCAAGTCCAGGGATCCAGCTTGCTCCAGGGCCACCTCAGGAACAGCCTCTCCAAAGAGCTTGCTGCATGGCTTTGAGCAGTGGCACAAGAAGGCTGTCCATCACTCCCATCACAAAAAAAATGAAGCATCCAGAAGCCAGCAGCTGCCATCTGGTAATTTCATCTCAGCCTTACAATGGTTCCCTACCTATTCTGGAAGTCCTTTGGAAAGATGATCAGCAAGAAGGGGAAGCAGAATAACTGCTTTCATGGGCAGCAGTGCTCTCCAGGCCACCACAACACCAGCCTCCCACATGAGCTAATATTTTGATGCTGTGATAGGGAAAATGGCATCAAGGAAACACTGAGTTTGCAGGGCTGGAGAACGTTCAACATATCCAGCATTCCGGAGGGGTTGGCTGAACATGAAACATCTGTCTGCTGGAGAGGTGCAGTCTCAGTGCTGGATCACAATTTTGTTAAAAAGGTACAAAACTTTATTTGAAGTCTCTTTACCATTTATATTATAGACTTTAAAGCAGCTGGGAAGAAGTTGGTAGGCAAAAATAAATACCATTACACTATGTGCTTAGATTGTTATTGGGCAGTGTACCCCAATACTTGAAAACACAAAGTTTGTCACAGATCAGGTATAGACTCAGTCACAATTTTAATGCTGAATTGAGCAGGTCATTACTGACTCCCCTTAATAGTTCCGTGTTATTAGTAGCTACAAAATATATAACGTGCACCCTCAGCAGAAATGGGGCTATTTCATTCACACTTTATAACTCTTTCTTTTCACTAACCTGGGAAGATGGTGTTAATAGGATCTACTTAGCTGTTTTGTAAATTTGGAAATTTACAGAACAACTCTTCTATTTGATAGCATTTTCTTTTTCTTTTCTTTTGCACACTTGCTCAAAAGCAGGTTGGTAGAAAAGGCCGTGAAGGTCCTCATGGACATCCAGTTGAACATGAGCCAGCAAAGTGGCCTTGCTGCAAAGAAGGCAATTGTTAGGTCAAGTATTGCCAGCAAGGTGAGGGAGATGATCCTTCACCTCAGCTCAGCACTGGGGAGGCTACATTTGGAGTGCTGCGTCCACTACAAGAGTGATATTGAGCTATTTGAGAGAGTCTAGCTAAGGACCACAGAGATGATGAGGCAAGGCCAAGGGATCTGGCACTGTCCAGATTGGAGAAGAGGAGGCTCAGGGGGTCTCATCAGTGTGTACAGACATCCAAAGGGAAGGTGTAAAGAGGATGGAGCCAGGCTCTTTTCAATGGTGCCCAGAGACAGAATCCGTTACAATGGACATAACCTGAAACACAGCTGGCTCCCTCTGAGTATCACGGCACAGGTTTCCCAGGGAGGCTGTGGTCTCCATCTTTGGAATATTCAAAAGCCATCTAGACATGGTCCTGGGCAACTGGCTTTAAGTGGCCCTTCCTGAGCAAGGTGAGTTGGACCAGATGACCTTTAGAGGTCCCTCCCAACCACAAGCACTCTGTGATTCTGTGAATTCTGCCTGATAAACAAATGGATACATAACCATCCTATGGAGGCATATCACAAGGATATATCCAGTGTAAAAAGAAGACACAGACCTTGAAGGACAACATCTCACTGAGGAGTTGTGGGCAATGAGAGCAGTTACCTGCAGGCACTCCACTTAAACAAGTCTATGGTAGCAGCAAGGTGTTGGGGGAAGAACATAATTAAGATGTTCTTTCCTTCAATAGCTGGCTAATTGGGTTTGATGGCTCAGATCCCTTCTGATTTATGACATTATATGATCATTACAACCCAGTCCCTCTTTTTACCTGCTGGGTCTATTGAAGAGATTATGCTTTTTCCTTTCAGACACTAGTCCAAAATTTGTCTTCCACCTCTATGTCCTATGAGCCTTGCTTGTGTGATGTGTTCATACCACGACAGCCTCGCTGTTCTGCCATGCAGAGCTGAGAGCAGCAGGGACAGGGGCCCCACAGCATGCAGTGTGCCACACGGCTCTAGCACCAAAGACTACAGCAGAGGGGGTATCAGAAGGTGCTCAAGTCACAGAATTATTATTGGGAAGGTTGCTTCCCTATTTTTAGTTAGTATTCATAGGTGTGAAAGTGCTTAGAGTTTTGGCTAAATTTTTCTTTCAGCATTTTAAATACAAAGGACAAGCAAACTTCAGGTGGAAAAAGCTTCACTGGAAAAAAACCTGGCTTAAGTGACAAGAATATTTTTTAATGTAACCATAGAACAAAGTAAATCAAAACAGCCTAGAAAAACCCCAAAGAATGTGATGATGTACCTAGGAAATAATTATATTTCTCCTTAATTTTATAACATGTGGGTAATCTCAGCAATTCAACAAAACTCTTCTCAGAACATAAAGCTAACACCTCCTCTAGTCCAGCTTCAATGGTGGCTGCATGAATGTGAGCACCATAACATTAACAACTCCTCCACCTAGCTGCCTTCTTCCATAATATCATCCTGAGCAGCTGCAGAGAAGCAGAGGCTTGTTAAAGTGTTACTTTGGGGAAATGTCAGAAATAATTAATTTCAACACAATTTTGAACATACTGTTCTCAGAGTGTATTAAGTGGGGTGTACTTTAAGTAGAGTGGATGCTTAGTTCTTCTTTTGGGTAAAAAGATTGTTTAGTATGCACTAAAAATACTCCAGTGGTATTATATATGATTAAGGGATGTTCTTTTTAGTGGTGCCCTTATTAGCGAGTGTGCTATGAACAAATGTGTTTATTAGATAGCGAACAGCACTTCAGTTTGTATTGGACCATTAGCTAGTAACCTCTCGGCTGACTCTACTGGGTGATCAGCTGGGGATTACTGTCTAGGGACTGTAATAACATAGCCCAGTTTGGGTGCAGTAAATCACTAATTATGCTATCAAGATAAAGTATTTGATAATAATACAAAACTAAACGACTGTTTGGAAAAGCTGATGGTGGTGGTGTTGCCAACTGATGTAATTCATGTGAGCTATACAGCAAATAATCTGAAGCCTGAAATTAATTTTTTTTTAAGTTACGCCCAATTTTTGTTCTTATTTTAGTCACTTGGATTATTGCCTGTTGTGCTTAGGATGTGATATTTTCTGAAAGCATTTAAAGAAACACACACAACTCTAAAAGTAGTTAATAGAAGAAAGTCCTCCAAGAAGCTGCCCAGCCCCTAAGATCTGCTGCCTCAGAGCAACTCTTTTTTCCACTTGTGAGACACTTAATTACATTTCTGTTTTCTGCCTTCTGTGAAGAGCCATGCAACCATCACAGGGAATCAACAGGCTTGGCTGACTCAGACTTACTGAAAAGATGAAATTAACTATCTCAAAATCAAAACAATTAAGTAAAATCGTTTTTTCTCATCACCACCTCACCAAAACATTACCAAAAGTGAACATGGATTGTATTCTGCCCTCTCTGGGTACTTCCAGACAAGCTTGACTGACTCATGTGGAGCAATCAAAGAGGGTATTACCATATCTGGTTATTTGCTTTTCCATTTTGCTGATGGTTACCAGGTCACAACAGAGAGCAGAAACAATGTTTCAAACTTCATGGCAGATTATTGTAAAGAACCATCAGTTTGGGATTTATTTGTATTGCGTGTGGTTGGTTTTTTTTTTTTTTAAATTGGAAACCTTTGGGAGAGGGACAGATTAGGCAGGAGGGGAAGGTAATGTCTCTTGGTATGAAAAGACAGACATTTTCTGGAGCATCTGTTCTGCGTCATGTTCTTTAACTTCTCTTGCACCGCAACTTGATGGCATGGGAGGTTGGATTTCAGAGACTCCTGTTCATCCTGCTACTGCCATTGCTAAACCACAAAGTTATGGATACAGAGTTCCTCAACAGGAAGGGTAGCAAGTGCAGGAAATTTTGAGAAGTCTGGTGTATTCAAAATCTCAAGGAAGGGCAAAGGACATTGCAGGATTCAACATGCTGGACAACTAGGGAAGATGAAGATTTCAAAGCACCTTTGAACTGTAGTAGTTAATCAATACTTTAGAGATAGTAAATCTGTGATAAAGATTCAGCATTTTAAATTAAATATAAGTAGTTCTTCTATAGTAGAACCAGCAAAGGCCAAAGAGTGTTCTTAACCTCTCAAGGTTAAATAAGGAATTCCAGAAAAATCAATCTGTCCGTATCTGTCATGTAAAAAAAAATCAACTAATGGACATTTTGCATCTGTTTAAAAAATAAAAATCTTTTAGATATTCATGTGAGTACAAAAATATTGATTCACATGAAACAAGGCTATTAGATTGCAGTATTATAATGTTCTCCAGTACGGTTCAGATTGCATAAACTCTTGATAGATGAGATGTTTTCATCCCTTGAGATAAACAAAAATAAGAAAAACAGATAGGGAAGGAACACTCTTTGCTAAGTTTGTTGATGTCCGCAAGTGCTGGCACACAATAAAGAGCAGCTCCTCCGTCTATGGAATCCAGCTGTTTGGGGCTTGGCTGCTGGCTGGGGTTAAACCATGACACCAGTTAACTTCACTCCCTCTCATCCTTCTCTTGCTCTGTCACACACAGTCCCACAGCAAAACATTTCCATCCAATGAGTTCAAGCCCATGTGTGCTTTTAATTTGAGTTTAACTTTGCTTTTATTTAGCTATCTCCTATAGTTCTTCTAAGTGAAGGGTGGTACTTACACCCAACACTTTAAACAATATTTATCTCAACCTCTTGTTACACCAAGTTTGAGTGAAACCAGTAAGCCTGTTCAGGTTGTTGAAGAGAAACATTACGTAATATGGTTCAGCTTAAGTTCAATGGACTAAATTGGTTAGACAGGCCATCATCCCACAAATTAGAACACATAATTTGGAACAAGGAAAGAATGATGGCTATTTTTGCTAAGGAGTGCACTGTTGCATTTTTGTTAGAGATTGCGAGGTATGTACATACTAGCGTTAGAAGCTCCAAGGATTTTTTGTCTTAAGACTGTGAATAAATATGGTTGGTCACAGCACAGTACTAGGATATTTGCAAAATGCTCTTGGGAACTCTTGGAATAATTAAAGAATGGTGTCTCCATGACAGGATAACACCCATCCCATTTCTTGCCGAGGAAACAATATGGCTGTATATTATGAATTACGGCTAATTATCTCACATCCTGTTTCCTCACAGCCCTAAACACAGGAAGCCTTTTCTTCTTCCAGATATGCAATATTGCTGCTAATTCATTCAGCATCTTTCATTTCTACAGTGGAATGCATTCCAGAGAATTCCAGTCTATCTCCATGGAGCACAGTCAAAGTGTGACCAAAAACCTGGCATAATGAGAGAAAAATTCCGGCCAAGACCATTACAAAATTCCTGTGATCCTATACAACAGGGTTGCTACTACCCACAAAGAACTGAGAAAGTTTGATATCCTAGGGTTTTGTCCAAGATCTTCAGCTTCAGAGCTAGAATATACTTCAGTTGAACAGGAAACTCCCAGGAACTGACGTGTGGATACTGGATATGGAAATACTGTGAATCTGAAATGCGTGTTGTCAAATTTTACCTGATCTGATCCCGCCCATCTTTTGAAACTCAGTTTTTCCAAAAATTAGGCCAACAGGGACAATTGTATATACTTTACTAAATGGCAAACATAGCTGGTTCAAACGTGAATAGTAGAACCAGAAGCAACTGACTAGTATCTTTGAATAAATTAGAAGACCAAAAAAAAAACCCAGTCAAACAACCAGCCAACCAAAAATCCAAAGCAGAGGCTTGGTAACTTTGTTTCCAACATGGCTGCTAGCATTTGTGATTCTTGGGTTTGTCCTGTGTAGGGTCAGGAGTTGGACTTTGATCATCCTTGTGGGTCTCTTCCAATTCAGAATATTCTGTGAACTTATTAAAACAAATACAAGAAAAAAAATAAAGAAGAAGAAGAAAAAAGGAAACAGAACAGTTGTCTATACTGTGACTGACTGTACTCTCAAAAAGATTTTTTTAGGTGTTAGACCAAACTTTTACATTCCCTTTGGCTAAAAAGAAGTCTGAAATTCCTCACTAGTGTGTGTTAACTCATCCCACTTACTTTTATTTATAGACTATCATGCTGTATTTCTGAACAATGAAACTTGCAAGCAAAGACATACGGCATGCAAATAAAAAAACAGTCTCTCAATCAAACAATTTTTAAAACAAGAAAAAAATGAAAAGCTCTATCACTGAAATAATGTTCTCTGTGCAGCCAAGTATTCAAGGCATCTTGACAAAGAAAACATACAACCTACTTACTTGGATACATATACATACATATATATATATATATATATCAGAGTCTCAAAATTAAAAATTCCCTAAAAAGAAATTAGATTGCCAGTACCAAAGAAAGATTTCCAGAATACAACATTATTGGAACAATGAGCTAATCTACTTAGTTTATTTTTAGTTAATTTTTTTTTTGCATAATATATATAATTATGCAAAAAAACACAACACAAGACAAAGTTGAATTTCAAATTAAAACAATAATAAAAATTTATTGCTGGAAAGAGGGAGAGAGAGCCCAAAAAAAACTCTGTGAAAAAATTATCAAGCTAATAATTTTTAATTACTTCAAAGTTAGGAAGAAGATAATGTCCAACACTAATTTTTCAAGAACAACTGCTGCCAAAGCAGTCTCATTTCCTTTTATAGCAAAATACCAAGCCCCTTGGATAGGGCAAAGTACTTACCATATATTTGATTTTAGGAGACCTTTCAATGTTGTTTAACCTAAGAGAGAGATTGAAAAGGAAATAAAAAATGGTAAAAAGCAAGTAAAAATCTGTTTCAAAGAGAAAGGGGACAATCTGATACCAGGACTTATGGTGGACAGGGATAAATGAATGGGTTTCTGATGCAGTAGGAAGGATCACAGATACGAATCAGAACAGCTTTTCAAAAGTATAAATTTTAAACCAGAGAAATGGCTTGCTTGAGAAAAGAGGCTTTGGAAAGAGAGTCCACCACCAGAGATCTTGAAGAATAGACTGAGTGAAGGAGCATCATATACATGACTGATCCTGCATGGGGCAGAGAGAGTGATTGAGCTCTGAATAAACTCTCAGAGTCCACCTTTTAAATGCCATTTGCATATATCTACATTCTTTCAAAGCTCAAAATCCAAGAGCCCAATAGATGAATCATTTATTACTTAAATGAGCATCTGAAATCAGACAGCAGAAGTATTATATCATCAACAGTTCTTCTGTTCCCTGGGCATAGCATATTTCAGTGGCTTAATTGATTGGTCTGAATGATGCCTTAGGTTTTAAGGCACAGTAGGAAGAACCATCCACTATGCTAAAGTTTTTTCACCTCCTGTCTTCCAGAGACAGCATGTAGTACTGGCAGCTTCAAGACTCCAGAAATACCATGTCAGGCTCATTACAGTGAAGAAAGTAATAATAATAAACTCACTTACCTCTGCCTTCATTGTAATGTTGCGTAAATGGCAAATGGTGTAGGATAGCACAGAATACTTCAAGTTAAGAATTTAAATTCACAGCACAAATAAGCAGTTGTCTCCATCTTCCCCTCTGTGCTCTATGACAATTCTAATTTCTGCTCTCATGGATAACTACCATTTTGCCCTCCAGGACTCCCATGTTGGCTCATCCCTACTTTCATCAAGCATCACCTCCCCTCCTTTTCTTTACCATATCGTGATCAAAATCTCTCAGTCAGTTCTGCCATCATCTCCCTCTCTCCCTCACCCTAATACCACTCTTATTTCTAGTATCACACTCCTTGTTGCTCCCCTCTCCAAATGACCATGCCCTCACTCACACTGTTCTCCCTGTGTGTGTTCCAGTTTTTCTCTGGCACATCTGGCTTCTGATCATACTCACAGCTGTGCCGTGAATACAGCTTTGCTTGTGCTTCCACACCATGCTGCCATCCTGAGAGAAACATGAGCCAGTGAGAGGCTCCGCTTCAGGAAAGTTTCCAGCTCTCACAGATACTGGGAAACTGAAAATGCGGGCAGAGTAAATCTCCCAAACAAAACACAGGGCACACACAAAGGGCCTCCAAAGTACCACTAAAAATGTTGTGTCTCCTACAGCCTGAGATTTACTCACAGTCTTTCAAGCAGAACATTCTGGATCAAGCTGGAAAATGAAGAAACAGCCCTACTCACACCTACCTAGAAAAGACAATAGGCTATAGTAACTGCCTCCACTAGTCCTATCCTTCACCTACAAAGGATTTATTGGTGTGGTGTCTACCTTGACTAAGGACAACCTCTGCCATCAGTCACTTGAAGAACCCTTGAAGAAGCTGAAGAATTTAGAACGCATTAAAACAGACTAAAGACATTAAAACAGACTAAAGACATTAGGTTTTCACCACCGTAAAGTGTGAAAACAAAATTATCAAATGTCAAAAATCACAAGGTTGGCTCCCAGATCTTAAGATTTTGAACATAAGATTCTCCTTTCAGCAAAACTAGCTGGTGCTGACAACTCATCCACTAATCCAGAAATTTTAACAATTTGTGTATCCATTCCTATCAACTCTGCCCCAGCTAATACTTCTTTTCCTGCCATCTTCATCTCAATCCCCAATGATATTTCAGCTAACCTTTCAGGTCAAATCATCATCCTGGCTTGATTTTTGAGAAAAATACTAACGGTTGTACTAAGTCACAGATTCCACACTTCCCCCCCCCCTCCCATCATAAACAGTGTACAGAACATGTCCATCTCAAAAGGCGGATGAGAAAGGGCCAAAGCCACTTGACTGTTACTACAGATCTTGAAATTGTGTGAGTAGCCATAAAGGCCAGCGCTGGGATGGATGTGAGATAGACAATCAGAGGATCAAATGAAAGTACAGATGGCACATCAGAGATGATGAGCGTTTCTCTTTGTATTCCTCTCTCACACAGGTATTTCTCTTCAGCTTGCCTGGCTCTTCTGTGCAACATGATCTGTGCAGCATGAGTGGGTGACAGCAACATCTTTGCTACTTGTGACAAAAACAGCGAATACCAAGCTCTCTCTGCAACTGTGAGCCCCAAGTGACTTAGTAACCATTTTAATTAAGAGATTTAACAGTAACAAAGAGTAACATACAGTAGCTGTGTATGGTATGCCCTCCTTGCAACAAAACCCTACCCTTGTGATTGGCTAGGCAAACACACAGCTGGTTTGCGGCTGTGGTTCTCCCTTCCCAATTGCTTCAGTGTCTACTTCTAGGGTCATTCAAGATCTCAGTGTAGTCAAAACACAGCGCTTGTGTTTACTTTATAACAAGGCTTTCTTTAATCCCTTTAATTTCCTAACACCTTATTCCTTTTTTTATATAATCCCATTGAAGATTTGGGGAATTTGTTAACCTTAATCACTTTAAAGTCAGACTTACCTTAAACATTTAGTCTCCATTCCTAAGTCTATGCTTTCCAAACTACGGAAGTAGTCTTATTTCTTATTACATTTCCCTGCAGCCTTCCAGTGAACACAGTCTTTTCCTTGCTTCCTGTGACTCTTCTTACATTCTGTCCCACAGCCTGCTCTTACTTAATTCAAGTTCTTCTGAGCTGATACTAAATTAATACTCTCTCAGTAATCATGGCAACTAATAAGGTATCATAACTCTTGACAGACTGACGCTGACACACATTTTACTCGATTCAGGCTGTGACTTCATTCTGAACGCAAGGAGACACTTAACCAAGCTTGCATATTTGGGGGAGCTGCTTCCCCTTCCCTGTCGTTTGTTCTATGGAGGGTGTGTTGCCCTGGGGGTTCAGCTAAGAGCTTGGCTCTCCACGGCGCTTCCCAGCTCTCCGCTGCCTCTGAGCCCCTGTGGAGAAGCCTGCAGCAGACGCAGTCTGGTGGTGCTGTGATGTCGATGTAACAGGGCCAGCGCACAAAAGCGGCTGCTGCACTGAACTGCTTTCCTGTCTGCCATAACCAGGACGTACGGCACCACGGCAAACTGCTTTTAAAATAACTGGTTATGGAAATGTAAATTAGACTTCACTGTTTGCGTAAGGCCACGGGCCGCAGCCAGCACTAACCACCACTGACCGCGCGGCGCCTCGGGGCCTCCCAGGCACTGCTTCCTCCCCCTGCAAGGCCGGACCCACGCTGCCCCGTCACACACTCCTGAGGTCACAGGGCTTCTTTCAGTGTGCCTGTTGCCTAATTGTATTAAATACTTCTATTACTACTAATAATAAATAATTTTTTAAAAAAAGGTTTGGCACTCGGGGCGCCCCGCGTCGCGGCTAGATGACGTCACCATCAGCGCACCCGTCCCTCGGCCGCGCCCGGCCGCTGTGCCGCCACCAGAGGGCGCCCCCGCCCGCGACGCGCGGCCCCGCCCCGCCTCCGCTTCGTCCCGCCCTCCCCGCCTCATTGGCGCCCGGCCGGGGGNCTCCCCGCCTCATTGGCGCCCGACCGGGGGCGGTGCCGCCGGGTCACGTGCCCTCCCGCTTCCGCCCCGCCCCTCCAGGCGGTGCTGGAGGACCTATCCCATAATGCTCCCGGGGGGGCGGTGCGGAGGCGTCTCTCCGCCGCCAGGGCGCNCGCCAGGTGAGCACCGGCGGTTGGCGCCGGCCGCCTCCCTCGGGAATTTCTGCACGGCGAGGGGGAAGTGCTCGGGGCCGCGGGCCGGGGCCGGACTCTGGCGGGCCAGGAGGGGAGGGCAGGCGGGAAGGGTTGCAGTCGCGCCTCGGCCGGGGCCTTCGGCCCCGCGCGGAGCCCGCCGGGCTGGGGCGCTCCCGCCGCTCCGCCGGGCTGGGGCGGAGTTTGCTGCCGGCTCCGGCCGCGTTTTTCACCCTTCCCTCCCCTCTCCGCCTCTCCTCGCCGCCCGCGTCGTGGCGCCGACCGGGAGCCCGGCCCGGCCCGGTGCTGACGCTCGGTCGCCGCGGTGAGACGCGGGTCCGGCTCCCGGTGCCCGCCGGCCCCCCTGGGGCGAGAGGGGAAACAAAGCGGGGCGGCCGGGGCGATCCGCCGGCCCCCTCCGTGCTGAAAGCTTTTGTGAAGCCGCACCGGGAGGAGCAGCAGCCCTGCCCGGTGACCCGTGAGTGGGGCTGAACAAAGATACGGCCCGCGGAGCACCCCCGTCCCCCCGCTCCCGGCGAAGCGTGCGCACGACCGGCTGCCTGGAGCTGTAAACACAGGCGGCTTTTGCTGGAGGAGCGGCTTCTGGAGTTACCGGAGACCTTAGAGTTGTGGAGGAAGTTGGTCGGAGAGGCTCAGCTAAAAACCCAGCTCTGCTTTTGTGCTGCTGTGGGATCGCGACTGACTTAGACATCAGCAAAGTTGCGCAGGGGAGCGCTGGAGCCTGGAAGCAATTTACTGAGCCAGTGAGATAATCTCCAGTTCTTGTGTTTTATAGTACATGGTGTCCTAGTTTCTTTTTTTTTCCCCTTTGGTGAGTATTAAAGAATATTATTAGCCTGAGCCCCAAATGTAACTCATCTTTGACAATCCATCTCCACGTTTATAACTTCAAAACAAAGCAGTATTGTTAGGACTAAAATTGGTCCTCGCCCTCTCACGATGTTTTCATTTTAGACTACTAATTAATTTAAAATTCTTAGGAAGAACGAGATAACAGGGAGAAAGGCCAGGTAGTTACTGTGTGTTTAGTATCAGTAACTAAGTGCTGTTGGCAAAGAGTCATGTATTTAAAATGTCAAGAGACGGTTAAGGCTGTGCCCATCTAAGTAATAATTATATAATGGATTTGAATGTCCCTGATTATTGAACAGCTATTTTAAGTTTGTAATTTTATAGCTTCGGTAACCTTGAAGGGAAATCTAGCTAACTGAGTGTCCAGAGTTAAGATTGTAGATCACCAGTGTTTTGGGAGCTTTTGATTTTCTTTTCAGTGGATCATAGTTTTAAGTGAAGTGTAATCTAACTTAAAGTTTTACTATGTAAGTATTCAGACTCTTACACATGGGAGAGTCATTTTGTCATGATTTCATTTGATCTTAGTAGAAATAAATAGTAGGCTTCTTAAATGAAATGACAGAGTGACAAAAAATTTGCTGTTGTTTGGTTGACTATGTGTGAGAATCTGTGTCTCTCTTTTTGACTGGAAAAGCTGTATTTAGAAATTCACAGTAGTAAAAGAAAATGGATAGCATCCTCTTCAGTGGCATGGAAAATATTTGGAAATGATCCCAAATACTTTTTTAAATGTCTCCTTTAGCATTCCTAGGAATACAGTATTTGATTTTGTTATTCCCTTAGATAAGGTGAGACATATTGGTGGTGGGGAAGGCTGCTTACACTTTTAGTCAGAATCTTTAAATCTTTTGAAGTTTGCATTTGCTCATGTGCCAACTTTCAGAGTGACAAATTACACAAATAAGAAATGTATCCATTTTCTTTCATGTTTCACTGACCTTAAAGTCTGCTTTGGAATGAGTAGAGCAGACAACAGCTTTGTGGCCTGAGGATGCATCAGTGTGAGGAAAGCTCTCTCTTCCAAATGGTGATGGAAGAGAATGGTTTTTTTGACCTTCTTGAATAGCAGTATTCCTGGGTTGACTAGTTCACCTCGTATTCCTTTGGAATTACCTTTGGAAACACCTTTCCAGGTATATGGTGAGTGTTTTGGCCATAATTTTATGGTTCTCCATCACAGTGTGTGAAGGTTGTTGAGTTTGACCCAACAGGCAGTTTTAAGTTTATCTTATTCTCCAGTTAGTCATCTATTCCCTTGGAAACATCCAGATGATAAGGAGTTTCTCTGTGCTCTCAACTGGCTGTAGTTTGATGCAGTTGTTGCATGGCTTCTAGCCCCTGGTTTTATAAAACTTGTAGATGGTTCTGCTCATCATACATGATGGTTCTTCTCAGGTTACAAACATCTGTTGTTTTTTGGTTTTATGCTGTTACAGGGATTCTTTGCAGAATCTTCAGTCTTCCACTGTCCCGAGTACTAGGAAAACCTGTGCAAAAACTTTAAATTACTTAAGTTTGCTTTATATAGTAATTAAAGGGTAATTTGTCTTTCAAATAGTGATGTATTTAAACATACTTTATATTAATAGGGGTGAAAAAACCACTGCTGGTAAAAGTTGATAGGCTGACTTGCCATACCTACACCAAAATTTTTGAAGCCTGGCTTTCTGTCAGTCCACTGTTCAATGTTCAGATTTTCTTTGCCAACAGTCTAAGGTGAGGGAGAAAAATTGTCCTTCCAGTTAATACCTATAAAAACATGCAGAGCAATTCCTCATGATGGCTAAACTGACTATTCAGTGTTGTCAAGCATTGTCATCAGTTTTTCTGAATGAATTCTAAAATGATTATGGTTTATCTGCTAAACACTTTAAGGCTAAAGTAGATTTTATAAATCTTGACATTGCCCAATTTTTCTGCCTTTTTTTTTTTTTTTTAATTACAAGTTGGGGATGCAGTGTTAAGCATCCTCTGTACTCATAAACCCCAGAGATTTCTAAGTGCGTATGCTTTAGAGCACTTCAAAACAAGGGCTAGTTCATGGCTTTTCAGCAGCTTAGACACATTTTGTTTCACCTGTGTGTACTGATCCACCTTGTCCTGAAAGGCAGTGACCTTGATTGGAGAGGATCTGTGTGCAGTGATACTGTATCTTCGTTACTTGTTTAATCTCTTTTTCACCCAGCTGGTGAGGATAGGGACACAATTTGCAAGAAAGTTGCTTATTTTGATACTGTGAACTACTTGAGTCCCTTGTGTAGGAAAGTAGCTACAGTCATGAAATAGAAAAGGGAGCGCTGTAGCTGCTGGAAGATGGAAGGTGAATGTGCCTCTACCTTTCTGTTCCCTAAAGCTGCAGCTCTGCTGTCTTGAACAGCTGTTTGTCACCTCTGCATCTGGCTCTGGTGGAGCACCAAAGGCATGAAGATGATGCCTTGGAAGGGCTCTCAAAGGTTGAATGTGCATAATCTGTACTTAAGTGTCCCACACCAGATTCAACAAGTAGTTTTTCTCTGTTGGAAGCTTNTTTGGGAGCTTTTGATTTTCTTTTCAGTGGATCATAGTTTTAAGTGAAGTGTAATCTAACTTAAAGTTTTACTATGTAAGTATTCAGACTCTTACACATGGGAGAGTCATTTTGTCATGATTTCATTTGATCTTAGTAGAAATAAATAGTAGGCTTCTTAAATGAAATGACAGAGTGACAAAAAATTTGCTGTTGTTTGGTTGACTATATGTGAGAATCTGTGTCTCTCTTTTTGACTGGAAAAGCTGTATTTAGAAACTCACAGTAGTAAAAGAAAATGGATAGCATCCTCTTCAGTGGCATGGAAAATATTTGGAAATGATCCCAAATACTTTTTTAAATGTCTCCTTTAGCATTCCTAGGAATACAGTATTTGATTTTGTTATTCCCTTAGATAAGGTGAGACATATTGGTGGTGGGGAAGGCTGCTTACACTTTTAGTCAGAATCTTTAAATCTTTTGAAGTTTACATTTGCTCATGTGCCAACTTTCAGAGTGACAAATTACACAAATAAGAAATGTATCCATTTTCTTTCATGTTTCACTGACCTTAAAGTCTGCTTTGGAATGAGTAGAGCAGACAACAGCTTTGTGGCCTGAGGATGCATCAGTGTGAGGAAAGCTCTCTCTTCCAAATGGTGATGGAAGAGAATGGTTTTTTTGACCTTCTTGAATAGCAGTATTCCTGGGTTGACTAGTTCACCTCGTATTCCTTTGGAATTACCTTTGGAAACACCTTTCCAGGTATATGGTGAGTGTTTTGGCCATAATTTTATGGTTCTCCATCACAGTGTGTGAAGGTTGTTGAGTTTGACCCAACAGGCAGTTTTAAGTTTATCTTATTCTCCAGTTAGTCATCTATTCCCTTGGAAACATCCAGATGATAAGGAGTTTCTCTGTGCTCTCAACTGGCTGTAGTTTGATGCAGTTGTTGCATGGCTTCTAGCCCCTGGTTTTATAAAACTTGTAGATGGTTCTGCTCATCATACATGATGGTTCTTCTCAGGTTACAAACATCTGTTGTTTTTTGGTTTTATGCTGTTACAGGGATTCTTTGCAGAATCTTCAGTCTTCCACTGTCCCGAGTACTAGGAAAACCTGTGCAAAAACTTTAAATTACTTAAGTTTGCTTTATATAGTAATTAAAGGGTAATTTGTCTTTCAAATAGTGATGTATTTAAACATACTTTATATTAATAGGGGTGAAAAAACCACTGCTGGTAAAAGTTGATAGGCTGACTTGCCATACCTACACCAAAATTTTTGAAGCCTGGCTTTCTGTCAGTCCACTGTTCAATGTTCAGATTTTCTTTGCCAACAGTCTAAGGTGAGGGAGAAAAATTGTCCTTCCAGTTAATACCTATAAAAACATGCAGAGCAATTCCTCATGATGGCTAAACTGACTATTCAGTGTTGTCAAGCATTGTCATCAGTTTTTCTGAATGAATTCTAAAATGATTATGGTTTATCTGCTAAACACTTTAAGGCTAAAGTAGATTTTATAAATCTTGACATTGCCCAATTTTTCTGCCTTTTTTTTTTTTTTTAATTACAAGTTGGGGATGCAGTGTTAAGCATCCTCTGTACTCATAAACCCCAGAGATTTCTAAGTGCGTATGCTTTAGAGCACTTCAAAACAAGGGCTAGTTCATGGCTTTTCAGCAGCTTAGACACATTTTGTTTCACCTGTGTGTACTGATCCACCTTGTCCTGAAAGGCAGTGACCTTGATTGGAGAGGATCTGTGTGCAGTGATACTGTATCTTCGTTACTTGTTTAATCTCTTTTTCACCCAGCTGGTGAGGATAGGGACACAATTTGCAAGAAAGTTGCTTATTTTGATACTGTGAACTACTTGAGTCCCTTGTGTAGGAAAGTAGCTACAGTCATGAAATAGAAAAGGGAGCGCTGTAGCTGCTGGAAGATGGAAGGTGAATGTGCCTCTACCTTTCTGTTCCCTAAAGCTGCAGCTCTGCTGTCTTGAACAGCTGTTTGTCACCTCTGCATCTGGCTCTGGTGGAGCACCAAAGGCATGAAGATGATGCCTTGGAAGGGCTCTCAAAGGTTGAATGTGCATAATCTGTACTTAAGTGTCCCACACCAGATTCAACAAGTAGTTTTTCTCTGTTGGAAGCTTTAAAAAAAAAAAAAATCAAAAGAGAAAGCTGACTCTTCTTGAAAGATATAACTTTCTTATGTCCTTTTGCAGTGCATCAACTTTCCTAAAGACTTTCAGCTGGAGAAACAAATTCAATATAACTAAATGTGGAAGTTGTCACTTCTAAACTAGGGAAATTGTTAACTGACTTGACAAAGTATGATGAAAATATTGCATTTAATTTATTCAGGAAACAGATACATACACACACACTTGTGTAGGCATTGTACATCTATGTCTTACATTTGTGTATATTGTGCTAAGATGAGTATTTTCACCTATTTATTTTTTATTAGCAAGTTATGCTGTCTCACAAATTTATTTTGATGAAACAGTAATATTGCTCTTTCTTTTCTTTCTCCATGAGAACACAGAATTGGAATTTTAACTCAAAAATACTCTGTCATAGCAAAAATGAAAAAGTAACATTTTAATTTTATGGTTCTGTGATTGGTGGTACTTCTCAACTTTCTGAGATTTTCAGATTTTGCATGTGTGTATAAAATATCTTCCAGTAGCTGTTTTCTAAAGCCTAATAGTGTGGTAAATTGCAGTATCTGATCACTTTTTCTAATAGACGTTAATAATAATGTCTGTCTTAATGCATTTTTTAGTTTAAGGATCTCCCGTTAAGATGTAATGGTTAGGGGTGAAAGTATTGCTTAACTGTGATCTGCCTTCACAGGTACTATCTGTAAGTAAACCTGAGTGATGCATTTAGTGATATTTGAAACTTTTCCGAGCTAGTATGAAATTGCTTGGAAATGTCAATTGAGTTAACCCTTGTTGTCTCTCTACTTACTACCTGGCTTTTGTTAGACTGCCAGCAGTAATAAAGAATGTGAAATTCCATGTGATCTGTGTCTGACAGAAGTCTTCATCTATGTCCATATCATTAGATAGCAACACAGGCCAAAACTGGAGCAATGTAAACTTGTGCTTTTCTTGCTATACCACAGGAGAGATGGAGACACACGAAAATGAGTTGAACTGATATTAAAAATTTGGATGTTAAGGTAGAATGTGAAGGTAGGCGTGCAGTCTTAACTGGTCTGCTTGCTATTCAGAGTGAATAACTTCAACAATTCTGGACGTAGGAGGGGCAATGAAATTCCCCTCTGCTTTCTATTTAGCTACTGAATAAGCACTTTCTATATGCAGATTTGCTTTTTGTTAAATGTTCTTAGTTTATCAGTTGTTAGGTAAGAGGTAGTGACCATCGTGGATAGATGAGTGTAACAAAAAGTTATTGGAAGTCCTATGAAACAGTTGGAGAAAATCAATCTGTTAGGGCTACCTTGAGCTCATTGGAGTTTTGGTTTAGAGATCTTTCCAAATAAAGATACCTATAACAATGAAAGTAAATTATATTCTTCTCTTTGAACCTATGCAATTGTATTTTTTAAGATGCAGGTTCATCAGCCCAAGCAAGAAAGGTACCTTATGCAAGTCTTGGATGAGTTAGTGGGTTCCAGTGGTTATTTTGTGGTTTTTATTCTGGCAAGAAACTTTGAATGACAGTGGAATTCATCATTGTAAGGAGCTTCTAGTGTCGTTGATATGGAAAGCTTAAGTTCTTTTTGAAGGTTTGCAGTGACATAGAATAATCAATTATAACAAAGCCTATGTTGGTTACTTAAGAATTCACAGTAAAGTAATGTTGTGTTGTAGATAATTTCTTGATGGCATATATATGGTGAAGCCAAAAAGGTGATTAGCATGATTTTCTATTAGATTCACTTCACAAATTGAAAGGAAGGAAAGGTGATGGAGTTCAGGTTGTATTTTCAAGCTCAGATCTGACATTGCCATCTTGCATTAGTAGTTTGTGTTACCTTTCTTTGCATTGCTGCTTATGTTAAGAAGTCCTTCTCTTGCATACCTGTCATCCATTCCTGGCTGGGGTTTTCTAACTTTATTTTAGCTGTCCTGAAAGTTATTGCTGAGTAAGGGCTGTGAAAACAAGATCAAAAGTAATTGAAACTGCTTATTCCCCACCTATCTACTACTTCTGAAATTATGTCCAATGCATTGTTATTCTACATATATTGTAGATTTTGTACAAAATACAATTATGCTTAAAATCATTATAGCAGTCATAAATCCTTTGCAAACTCTCTTTTTCCACAAATACAGCATTTCTTTTTGTTCCAGTTTTGCAAGAGGTTAGCATAGGTCTTTGACCTGAGCATATGAAATGCTGTTATTCAAAGCCAGAAGGAGCCTGAGGACTGTATTTTTGATACCATAGCTTTCATCTAGTATACTTTTTTTTAAAGTGTATGCCTCAGAGAGGCAAAATGTACTTTTAAATGGGTATGTTATTGTCTTTCTTTTGTTTGTTTTTGACTCAGTGTCTGTATATTTTACATGTAATCTGAACTTTCTTTTTGCAGAAATACAATTTTTGTAATGATGAACATGTCATATCACTAAACCCTTGATTTGATGCTCCAAGTGAAAGAACAGCATGCTTTTAATAGAGGATTCAAGTTCAGGGTATTTTTATCAAGCCTTTGTCTATGGTTCTATGCAATCTTCTGTAGCCCATTTCTTTTCCATGTAAGTTAAACCATAAAGTTATAGGGAAGCCTGTGCATTACATGAATTTTGTTAGAAGAACCTCATTCATTTTGCAGTGGTTTAACATTCAGAAGTTAAAAAATATGACTACTACGGTTTAGGTAAAAGAAAAAATAGTGGTAGTCTGTAGTTGGACAATTGCTTGCTCTTTCTTCCTTTGCTGCATTTGTCCTTCTTGTCTACAGCTCAGGATGCTTTTCTAATCACCTACCACTCTCATTCAGTTGCCCCATTACTTTTTGCGTCTTAAATGTGCTTCTTGCTGCTGCCCCTGAGCTTTTCATTTGAGCACAGTCTTACTCCATCGGTTTTGCCAATCATTTTTCCTTCCACTGTTAAAAGGTCTTGGCCTTCTCTGCTTCTGTCTTTGCGAGGTCTTCTGGTTCAGCTCCTGCATCCCTGATGTTTAAGTCTGGCTATTTGGATATGATTAGGATGGTATTAAGAAAAATAAAGATGGTCTTTCTAGTTTCTGTAGCATCAGAGAGATGACTGTAACAAGTCCTGCTGTGTTGCCATAGCACTGGCTGAAGTATGCTCATTCATCTTGTGGGAATGTTGCATGTGCCGTGTAGCAGTGGGATAGGGACTTAAAATTATTTGTGTATGCTAAGCACAGATCAAGTTTATGGGGGGGGGGCGGAATTAAATGCAATGACTTGCAAAGATTTATTGACTAAATGTAAACTTTTTTTCCCCCAAATCTGTGACACGGCTGTATTCGGAAGGGTTACTTGTGTGGAAAGCATGTTCTTACTCTCTGTGACCCACTGCCAAATATATGCTCTTTGGTGGAAAGCATGAAGATACTAGTGCTTCCAAGTGGCTAGAAAAAAGTACTATACAAAAAAAAGTGTTCTTGGAAATGGCTGAGCCAGTTTTGCTGACTTTGGTATGTAATGCTATCCCTTCCAGCTGCAAAAGTATGCATGTGACTAAGGAGCCTGAACAGCAGAAGGCAAGGTCCTGAGTTTATTCTGACTTGATTTAGTTGCTTGAACCATGTGCACCATGACAATAGTACCTAATCCCTAATGAGTTCCTGTTGTTAGTAAATCTCAATTTCACCTGGTTTAGTCACAGACTACTTAGAAGGAACACCTAAGTGCTGAATGGCATGTTTTGTGACAGAACGTTATATACACTATTTTCTCTTTCACATTTCTTTGTATTATGGTAATTACTACAGTATTTCAGTGTTTTATTATCAGTATATGAAATGATGTGACTTAGCCAGTGGCAAACACGTATTTTCCTACAGGGGTGGTTGTGGTATAGTGCTTCTTCTGTTGAGAGTCTTATCATACACATGCATGTGCAGGAGAAACAGCAGCACAGTGCATATTGCCTTCTGTTGAAAATACTGGTTTGGAAAGAAAAATAAGGTGGGCTTTTAATTTCTGTGAATACACATTTCATGATCACCTTGTATCAGTCTTTAGAAGGTTTTATTCATCCTGTCTTCTGTATAAATGAAGCTGTTTTTTCCCAAGGGACTTAATTACAGCTCTAGTGAATGTTTCCTCCTTATGGCTATTGTGAGCCGCTGTGTACTTCTGTAAAGATTAGGTCTGGGATTGTCTTATATAATTCAGAGCATCTTTGGAAAGCAGTCTTATCAGTGCAGACTTACTGAGGAGCTACCCTGCAAAATTGCCTTAGTTTAGCATGTAGAGAAAGTGCACGGCTTTGCCCTTGCTGCTTTTGCATTGTCAAGAGCTGACAGAAGTTTGAGTAACATAGTTTGTCCTCTAGCAGAGTAGGAAGGCGTTTTCTCACAGGCTTGAGAAGTGTCACTAAAGAGCCAGCTGGGACACAAGCATGACTTTAAGTTACAGGTTAGATTGATCAGATGGGAACATATACTTTGAATCAAATGAAACTGCACTGTGACAACTAACTCCCCTAAGCGCCTTTTTTTTGTTTTTATTCTGTTCCTTGCTGATTAGCAAGTTTAGCTTTATCTAGTTTTTGGTCTGCAAATTGAATTTACCTAAACATAGGGCCATCTTGGTTGTCAGTGGTCACCCTGAAACACTGATAGTATAGAGGTGCCACTTAGCTATACTTTGGCAGGTAATGTCACATGGTCTGAGTTAACCTCACAGCTGCTGCCAGATACTGAAAATCCTGTGGGATAATTGATTTACATTGACTTGTGGAGAAATCTGCTGAAATACACAGTTTATTATCACCTTTAAAATGAGTTCAGGAGAGATCCTAAACTTCTGCTATCTATCCTAGTGGAACAAAGTGTTTTATAGTGGACATGCAGAAAGATGAGAAATGAAATAAGCCTCCTGTAGTTAATTACCCATCAGTGCCAGTAAAGTAACTAGTTCAGTACCATACTCAGAACTGCTGACTGCTCTGCAAGCTTGTAATCAGTTTTCCTTCACCTCTTCATGAGCTTCCTCAGAAAATGGGGCTCCATCTTGTGTGATAGCATGGTGAGAACTGATGAATACAGGGAAAGCTTCTTCAGTGTGTTTCTGACAAAGAGAATTAATATCTATTTGATGCTTTAGCTGTTTTGGTCAAACGTCATACCTGGAAGTATCGGTTTTTATATGGATTATCCCAGTAGTTCTGTAAATGCTCCTGAGTCTGGGCAAATCAGCCCTCCCATGTGTGTCATCTTTGTGGGGAAGGAGGGGTGATACAACAGTATTTCACAAACTTTGGTGCCTGGTGTTGTTTTTAGTTACTGCTTAAGGATGATTAAATGGCTCACTCTTTTGGATGGTTTCTTCAGACAGGAAGGATGGGATTTGGAATTTTGCTGAAGACTGATAGCTTTATTACCAGTTAAATTTTAGTACAAGATTTTTGACTGTCATTTTGTTACTGCTTGTTTTCTGGGCTAATAGCTCTTCTGTAACCTACATCCTTATTTTTCTTTATTACTATCTAAAAACTAATGAGAGCTGGTTACTTGGGGAAGGGAAGGACATGAAGGTTGGTAGACTGGGAGGCCAGCTGCCTGGCTGGGATCCTGAAGTTGAAGGGATGCTTCTCCCATGCTTGAATTTCCCAGTAGAGAGAGATAGGAAATTCCGTAATAGGTTCCTGTTGGTGATAGTAACTTTGTTGATATCTGTTGGGTAGTAAATCTGTTGCGGTTTAAGTTTCTTACAGCTTTGGTAAGTTTGTACTAAGGAGCATTATATGATCTCCGTGGTGTTACTAGAGATATTAACAGCAAAGTACAAGTTTTGGAATGTAAGTATGTTGACTTTTTTTCAAGTTGGTAATTTGTCTAGTTCTGTATTGTAGTGAAGCTTTTTGGATAGTGACTTTTCTACGTAGAGCTAGAACTTGGTTATTCACCCTTACACATCTGAATAACTATGATAACTAAAGTATTCTTCATTTAGTAATCGTAGAATGCTAAAGCAATTTGGGGATCAGCATAAGTTGTCAAGGCACAGCTACGTGAAGTGGTACTGCTGACATTGCTAGGCTGCCTTTTTACACTGTCCAGTAAACAGAAGTGTTTTGCTTGCTAAACTCTGGAGTTCAATCTGATTTGTAGCAGCACTTCAACACCCAACATTCTGTAAAAGACACGGTGTCCCCCACAGTTTATAGAATATTCTCAAATATGTGAGGTCTTATTAAATGGCAT
Organism: Gymnorhina tibicen; assembly: GCA_013399875.1. Classification (NCBI taxonomy): domain Eukaryota; kingdom Metazoa; phylum Chordata; class Aves; order Passeriformes; family Artamidae; genus Gymnorhina; species Gymnorhina tibicen. The sequence goes on from VXAZ01001226.1 coordinate 97,976, forward strand.
CTGTCTTACTACTCTTACATTTTGCCTAAGTCTTGCAAGTGCTCTTTTGTTAAACTTCATTGAGGAACACTGCCTATTCCACTGATTTAGTAAGAAAAGATCTGTGCTGTGGGTTTTGAGACAGTTTCTAAGCATTATATACAGGAAGGAGATTACCTTGTGTGTGTGTGTCCACTGTAAGGTTCTCAGTCTTCCTTAAAACTCTGGACTTTCTGGATGGCCAGGTTACTAAATGATGATCACTGCATCTGAGTCACTGCAGCAGTTCTCAAGCACATTTTGCTGGAGTTGTGCCTGCCTTCCCTGATTAGGAGGCAGTATGGTGTTGTCCTGTCCAGTGCTGACTGGTCGCAGCTGCTATTCATGTTGTTATTGTTGAGTGGGCCACAAAAATGAAAGCATTGATTCTAGCAGGGACATAGCTGTAGCCACAGCATGTGCAATTGAAGTGCATGTCAGTGTCTTGCTGCTAGATTGTGGAAAAAGAAATCCTGAAGACAATATCCACTGTGTTGCTTTGGGTGGGGTGTTTTTTTGGTTTGGGTTTTTTTTGTGTAGGGAAGGGGAAGAGCAACAGAACAGACAGCAGTGTACTGTTTAGTATGGCATACTTCTAGCCATTTGGCTTTGGTAGTTTTCCCCTGTGACTTTACCTTGCATTTTCATGGACCTGGCAGCTGATCTAGGTACTGTTGTGTCCTTGAAGGGGGTGCAGTTTGACAACAAAGTCTGAGCTTTTTTTGCACCTTACCACTGCCAAAAGGGGCAATGCCTTTTTATGTCTTCCTTCCCTCATTCTGTCACTTAAATGTCTTTGGACACCTGTGGCACTTAGTGAGTCTGCTCACCATCACCAGTGGTGAGAAACATAGCTGCTTCTTTTGGTGGCAGCAAGCTCTTAGATTAGCTCCGCTCTCTTGGGTAATTGCATCCTCAGAGGGTCTGGAAAGAGTCTTTAAACCAGCAGTGTCTCCTTGCCTGAATAGCAGTGATTCTTTCCAAGACACTGGATCTACATGAATAGGCTTAAACCACCTATAGAAAAAGATTTCTCTCTTTATTCCCCAAGGCATAGCACTGGTCTTTTCTTTCTCCTCATCTTTGTTGGTTCTATTGCATTTGATTTGGGAATGCAGACAAGGTGCAATTTGAGCTTACAAAGAGTGAAGATCCTCTTTAAAAGCCTGCTTTTGAGTGTCACCATTGGTTCTACTCTCACTAATGTGCTGGGCCAAGAGATTTTACTGCACAAAGGAGAAAATCCAGGGTAAGTGCTTCCAGATTCTCGGTGTAGCCTTCTTTTATTGAAGGGCAAACAACATTACTCAATTGTCACTTGAAGCAAGTCTACCTTTCAGGCTCTTCTGACAAACCAGAAGTTTTTCTAAATAAAAAATAAAACAACTGTGAAGGTTCTTGGTGTACTTTTACAAATACCCAGCAGTGTGGGTTTTTTCTGTTCTTTTTCTTGGTGTATGTGTTGTGTTAGACATAGTGATACAAGTAGGTCAAAAGCTTTTCAAATGTTCAACCGCTATTGCAAATTATAAGTGTTTTCTCAGCCCATCTCTTAGAGAGCACAGAAGTTCTGGTAAACTGTTTCAAAGTTTTCATCAGCAGCTGGACATTTTCTTCCCAGTAATGTTCCAGAGATTAGGATGAGCCCATATGAGGAACTTCAGAGCATACATGTTCTGTCATTAACTACTAAAACTACAGTAACAAAACTCACCACCACCGAAAATCTGCTTTTGTGAATGTGACTAGTTGTTGAGATCTGTTTTCTTTGCTGAGGGAGCAGCTTAAACCTCCTTCCCAGGTTTCTTTATGACCATGAAATGCATAGGGAGAAATAGAGTCCTACCTATTACTGCCCAAAGTACTGGTAGGAGTAAAGTGTATTATTGTTTATTAAGCAAATGAACTCTGTGTACTAAATATATGTCTGTTTTTTCATAGTTGAAACAGATTGTTTCTTGAGTTATTAAAAAATCAAAACACAACTAAGAGTCCCCCAAATCCTTTTTAAAATAAAATATTTTTAATAGAAACAGTCAAAATAAGTTGCTACTCTGAGTGTTAGTGCAACATGTATCTGAGAAGCTGAAAGTTTGATTACAAATGTTTCCTGAGTTAAATCTGTTGCAGAAATGAGTAAGCTATCTTGGACATCATTTTGCACTTTCTCACTGGAGACTTCGTTGTGTGTGTTCTTGATTTCCATCCCCCTTTCCAGCTGAACTGGCATACTTCTGTGTAGATGAGTCTCTAGACTGTTACTGTGTTGGGGGAAGAGTACTATTTAGTTGTTGCATTTTATTTACAGAGTATAAAGAATGCTTGTAAAGACTTCGTCTTGTAGTTGGGCAAAAAGGAGGCATGTGCTAATTTCATGTCTCACTTTTAATTAGGGTTCTGTAATTTTTTTAATCCAATGATTTTTGTATGTCTATTTAATTTTAAGATTTTAATGTAATGGATTTATTAAGAAATTCAGAGACATGACTTTGAACAGAATAAGTCTTTTCTTTCCACATGCACAATGAATTAGCATTGAAATACAACTGTATTTTTAGATTGTGAGTTGTATGAAGTAGTTTTTGTGAATCACACTTGTACTTTTGTGATATAGGAAACAGTTTAGTGTGTGCATGGCACTTAGTCTGCTTTATGGAGTTGTTGAAGTACTTCATGAAGCTATGTTCCTCAGATGGACAGTGACAAATCTATTACCACAATATACAGTCAACTCTCTTTAAGCACTTTTGTTGGCAGATGCATTCCTTGAAAACAAGAAGAGGAATTTCATTTCCTTCGAAGAATAGCCTGGAAACATAACCATTTAATTATTTTAAGAGAACAGGGAGATGAGGTAGTGTTGTCTACCTGTGCTAGTGTCTCTGGTCACTGTTCTCAATTTAATATGCTAGAATACCCTTGTCTTTATCTCAAATATGAAATAAATTAAGATATTTCTCTTAGAAAGTAATTCCGTTGAGAATGTACAAGCACCAGAAAAGTACCATCTTGGCTGTAATGCTATGCTGTCTTTAGGCATTCATAAGAAGTACTACATCTGTAGAGTATGGAGAGGGGGGACTTTTTTTTTTGTCAGCATGAACATGGTGTAGTGCTTGTTGCTGTCTTGTCACATTTTGGGACAAATAAGTATTCTGTTTTCTATGCTGTCTGCTCTTTCTAACCACCAGGTTCTCTTTTCCCAACTCTGCTTTTAATTTTATAAATTTAATAACAGTCCAGTGTTAACTCTTCTGCTATTCTAATGCCTGTGATGCCCCTTTTAAAGTAGTGGAGAAAACAGTCTTTCCAAAGTTAATTTGTTAAACAGTGTGTAAATTTTGGTGATATCTTCTACTTTATTTATAAATATTTCAGTAGTATTAAATTCCTCTGCTGCGTTGTGCGAAATGCAATATCAAACTGAAAAAGTTGTGCTGTGCAAAGTGATCTGTGAAATGCATTAGCAGCACTCAGTATCTGTTTAAATAATAGGCTTGTGAGAAGAATGGGGTAACACCACATAAATGTTTTCAGTTGCTGCATGTCTTGGGTTTACTGATATTCTGTCAGAATTTTAGGATCTCTGTTTTTCTAATTATTGGAAGTGTGTCAGAGTTTCTGGGATGTCTGTGTCTAGAAAGAGTACAATGGAGTAAAAGGTTACTTTTTCTGAGGAAAAACAAATCTGAAGAGCTTCTGTGTTCTGTTTCTGCAATCTGCTTCAGTGAATTCAAGACCTCTGTTATAATAAGTGTGAACTCAAAAGCTACTCCTTAATTTGGTATCTAGATTGTGTCTATTGAAATAATTTTCTGTGGATGTATGCAGAGTGCAGAATTCTTGATCTTGTCTTGAAACTGACTCAGCTATAAGGTGTCCTGGGACTTGTAGGGTTGAGAGATGTTTGAGTACAGCTTGTGGAATTTTTTGCCTCTGTAGAGCATTGCTGAGGTTTTAAGATGTAGAGCAGAAGGGATGTTCTTATGTTTTATGTATAAAAGCATCTATACCACACACTCCTACATGATTTACGCTTTCTGGGGCCAAAGCCACTTGTGCAAATCAGAGTAAAGGCAACAAACCACAATCTCCTAAATTCAAATGTGGTTTTGGTGGTCTTACCTGTCCTAATTTCATGCAGGTTTTGCTTGTTGAAGGCGTTAAATTTTAAAGGAGCAGGTTGACTTCGGTTGGGTTTCCTTTTGCTTAGCTTGCGAAAGGTGGAAGTCTGGGCAGTGGTTGTTCTGCCAGCAGAGCTCGCATGTGGCTTACAGCATTGGCTGCAACTTGGTTGGTGTTATTATTAGTGCTGGTAACCAGCCTGATGCCATGTATCCTAATTATGTCTTTTGAAGTAATTTTTGATATAAAAATGCGATAGTGTAGGGGGGAAATCCCTTAAACCTAGGCTTTTCTTTCCTTGTCCCTTCACTTTCCCCTACCCCCAGTTGGATTGATTCCTGTGTTCCCTTTGGGGAATTAAAAAGTAATTTCTAATAGGAATATTGAAGCCATTTTGAATTCTAATTGCAGATTTCTAATTAGTTTCACAGTTTTTACCATTTCTTTAGCAAACCCTCTGTGTTTTGAGTCCTGATTTCTTGGGTTGCCTAAGAAAATGAGAAGTATGTGTGATGGGAATGTGCAGCAGAGTTGCTTTTCTCAGTATAAAGAAATGATCATTAAAACATTTCCTGCTGCCAAGATCAAGCAATAAAGACTTGATCAGAAAAAAGTTTGGGGAAGTAAATTCTGTCTCTCCCTCTTCTGGATGTCTTGGTGGTAAGGGGAAAGTATTGCAGTTTCTAAGTGAAATAGGAGGAAGTTTAGTTGAGGAGTGCGATTGTGCATTTTCAGCTTTGTTCCACTTCTTTGTCTAACAAAGGTGTTCAAGTGTGAGAGCAAACCTCAGTTGGTTTGCGTCAGGTTTGAATGCTTAAGTAGCAGAACTTGGTAATCTTGGATTTCTTCAATCTCTTCTGAAAATAAGATTTAATTTGTCCTTTTAAATACTAATAATTTTTAAAACCTCATATAATTTTGAAGAAACCTATTGTTCCCTCTAGGGCTTGGATTGGAGCTCTAGGTGTGTATACCATCTCTGCTATGACTACAGGAGTTTGAAATGCAGGAGATTCAGTCCTTGGTGTAGATACTCTTTTTTTAAGGGTGTTTCATTCTACATGTATTAAGTAAGCCTCCAAAGAACATACACTTGCTATTTCTTATGCAAAGTAAAATTCTTTCAATCTTTATGATGTGGATCACTAGGATGTACTTTATCTGTGCTATCTCGTTTGCAGAATAGTTAACAAGTGCACCCCCATTCATGATACTCCACTGCACCTGTGCTTGTGACCTGTCTCGTTTGATACAAATTTCTCTACATTTTTACTGAGTGCAAATAGTTTGAATTATTTCTTTCTTGCTTTTGTCATACAAATATAAGCTGCTTTCATTTTTCTCACTTGCCACTACTATGGTGACTCTAGGTTTGTAAAGCAACCAACTCTTCTGGTGCTTATGCATTTAAAGTTTGTTGCTTCAACCATTTGCATAGGGCAGTTTGCAGGTGTTAGTTACTGCAGTGTTGCGTGGGGTGGTTTGCATGGAAACTTTGCAATGCATTTAATTTTTACAAATAAAAGCACCAGCGGTAGTCTTAAAACACTGCAAAAACTTTGCATCTGTTGAACCAAAGCAAATTTTGAAGTTGGAAATATCAGTTGCTAGACAGCAATAATGATTCTTATAAATTGCAAACAGATTGTAAATGATCTCTTATAATATCATGTATTTCTACTCTACAAAGTTATAGTGAAATGGAGAATACTCATTATTTTTTTTATTTTCAAGTTGCTATCTAAATGAACTGCTTCTATGTTTTCCAGACTACATTTTGTAAGATGAAGAACAGAAAGCAATGTATTCAAGATACTGAGGATCAGACACATGAAGGCATGGAAGGTAAAGTTTGTGTGTGTGAAAATATTGAAGCATATTATTCAGGTTCAAGCTGTGAAGGTCTGATTTTTTTCATTTGCTCTCTCAATTAGTATGCTGCTTGTTTTGAAAGAAGTTGTGTAAACATCACCACTATCTCATAGTATTTGGCTTTGCCTAGTGAGGTCCCCAAATAATTTCCTGTCTCTTCTTTTGTTTTCACTTGTTAACTTCTAGCAGCAGAACAAAAATGTTGATAGCAATTGCTATTCAGAGAAAATGATTAATTCAGAGTAAAATTTCTTGAAGAAGAGTTCATGGATTTTTGTATTCTGAAAACATTTTCTAACTCTAACAAAATTGGGAGCATTTTTTATTTAACATATATGATTAGGTACATATTTGAATATATTCAGGTTAAGACAATTCTAAGACAGAAAAACTAAAGTAAAAGTAGACCGTGTGTATGTAAGATAATGAATATACAATGTGCTGGTGTAATTTATGTCATGGAGAGAGTGCAAACACACAAGGAGAAAGAACTTAGGAGAATAATGTCTAAATGACTACATAACCAATAGGAAACACTGTGATGTCTGCTTTATTGAAATATCACTGTAATTAACTTTCCTTTGTTTTAATGGCAACTACTGGTACAGTAGTCTATGAAATAAGTTGCATAACTTTTTTCACTTGAAACACAATTTTCTGTAGTTACAGCTAAGTTGAATTCAAGTTTTCAGGTCTAATGCAGCCAAGAAGCTGGCCAGAGAAGCACTTGAAAATGTATCTTCTTACTTCTTTATTGTTCAAATCTAGAAGGACTTTGTTTCAAAAACTGTCAAAACTTCTAAGTGTCAGTGTTAATAATACCAGGTGAAGAAAACGAGGAAAGCTGTTCCTGTTCTCCTTTATTGTGTGATGGCAACACATGCCCCATCTGTCTGAACTGCCTTCTAGAACAAGAGATTGGGTTTCCTGAGAACTGCAGTCATACCTTCTGCATGACTTGTATTCTTAAATGGGCTGAGGTAAGACTGAGTACAAAGGTGTGTGTTTATTTGTCAGTGAAATCTATTGCATCTAATACCTACAGATTTTTTTTTTTAAGAAAGTTACACATTTTGGCTTTGCACAGAAGTGTTCAATGACCAATTTGTAAGTAGATTTTGGAAAACTTTCTTCTTAATGCATTAAAAGTATTTTGTGTTTTCTTTCACTAAACAATCTTACTCTAGTAACTTAATGGATACTAGAGATTAGGGATAAGTAAACAAATTGGTGTTGGCTGTTTGGAAGATCAGACAATATTATGTACATGCTATAATATTGCATTGTTATTAGCTATTACTTTGTGATAACCCTTAGGCTGTTTGTCATAGTGTCAGTTCAGGGCTGGTACCAATATGTATTCATGTTAGTCTACAAAATGAGTGATACAACCTCAGTTTTCTAACTGTAAAGAGAATTCAGCTAAAAGCTTTACTGCTGTTCTGAAAAAAAATAATTTTAACGATGGCTGTTCTTTGTTCTATGTCAATAACTTTGTCGATAGTTCTGGAACCTTAAAGAAAAATGACTTGTTGAACAAATCCTCTATGAACTTGTTCTATTTAGCCCCTTCTCCCTCACCTATGTCATGCAATCATTGCATTAATTCTTGGTGTCTTTACCTTTCCGGTAACTTTTTCAATTATCAGTATAAAACACCAAATTAATATTGCTTTGTACTGGGGTGGGTAGGGGTTGCTGCCTTTTGTCCTGCTTCTGCGCACTTGAATTAGTTTCTCATTTTAGTTAGACCACTGTTTGATTTCTTTGCAATATCATTCTTTTGAAGTAAATGATGATTTTGGTTGCAGTATTCCCTTTAGAAGGGAATCACTTTGGTATCACTTGTATGTATGTATATATGCAATATGTTTATTCTTGCTATATTTTTAACCTTAATTTTTGCGCTATTTATTACTGAAGGCCAATGGTAACACAATTTTCTGAAGAATTTATATGAAATTCAGAGTGTTAAAGAAAGGTTATTACATGAAAATTGCTTTAGATTTACAAACCAGATAATAAACAAAGTTTCCTGTTGCCAGATTTTCTGTTTTGCATTTGATTCATTGGAGCAATTTTATTCGTAAGGGAAGAGGAAATTCTCACCTGCAATTTTACCCTGAGTGACTTAGCTGGTTGCTGTAATGACAGCTGAAAAGCATTAAATGGTGACATTCACAGGGAAGTAGTACAGTATATTGGCTTGCTGCTGGATTTGAGTTTGTTCACATTGTCTAACAGATGCTTTTAAGCCCAATGAGGAAGAGAAATTTTCTTGTTCTAAAGGGGCAGATGAATGATATGACATTTTTCTTGTCACGTCAGTTTTATTTTTTGTGGTCTGAAGTGCTATTCAAATAGAATAAAAGCAACTTCTCTTAAGAGTTGACAGGTAAAGTAGATGTGATGCCATAAAAAAGATGTGGGGGTGTTTCTAAAGCTACATAAGGCTGCTGCTGCTGCTGCTTTTCATTAGTGACATCAGATAGGTAAAACCAGCCAGACTTCCTTTTCTGAGGTTACTTAACAGTCAGGCCTGTTGAGTTCATGGAACTCCACTGCCTAATCTAGTAGTTTTAATTAAAAGTAAAATGGCAAAGAAGTGTTGAAAATTGGGTGACAGTTCAGAGGCTTCAGCTGTGAGAAGCAGATGAGGTTTTATAGGTTGGAATGATAGAAACATATTATAAGGATGTCACCATTTAAAACGTGCTGATGCCATGTTCTTTTGCTCATTACTAATATTTAGTAACTGAATGTGTTCTTTTTTGAGAAGTGTTGCATAAGGGTTAGCTTTCTCTGGTTTTTGGTTGATCATAACCATAATTTAAGTCATTCTGAGTAATGAAGATGTGAAAAAGATACAAAAATTAGCTGCTGTTTAAAAAATACACTGCCTGATTCTGGGTAAAGATTAAGTATTTTTTCAAGTATAAACAAATTGCTTTTAGAAAAGGTGTTTTCCTATTTAAGTGCTGGAGAAAAACAAAATTGAGAATAAAATTATTGAATGAAATCTTAAAAAAAAAAAGACTAATGTTCACATGTTCTTTTGTGTATCTTCAGTTGTGCTCCATACACTTAGAGGCTTTGCCAGCAGTCTGTGTTCAAGTTGGATATTTCCTTTATTTTTCTGTGTTGCATCTGGACTTCAAAATTAACAGGAGAAACTACTTCTTTAAACTCTTTGTTTTCAAATTGTACATAATCGTTGTTCTCCTGAGAGTTTATGGCTTTTGTATATAACTGTGTAGACTCTAATCAAAACCAGGGTAGTTTAGGCAGAAGGTAAGAGTTTTACTGTTCTGCTCCCTCTTCAATCTACAGGAGATTTTCAACATTACAGCTGCAGTCAAGTGTCCGGTACCAGCAGGTCTTCTGTCTGACAGAAGCAGCCATAACACTTTGAACATCTTGCTTTTTAAGAAGTGAGAGAGAGAATATAGATTTTAAAAAAAGCACTTAAAAGCAATAAATAATAAAAGCAGTATATAAAAATTGCCTTTATTCCAAAGGCTAAAGAGGAGTAGGAAACTTGCCATGGAACAGGTCTAATACATTAGATCCTGTTGGCTAAATCTGAACATTTCGTTTAAGAATTAAGTAGCATTACAGTTGAGTCAGTGCTGTATGTTCTTTCCCTTTGAAGAAAGGTGTCTAACTCCTAAAAGAAAAGTAGGGGACAGACCAAGAATCCCCACAAAGGAGTTAATCTTCAGAGTAACTCTTTAATACGTCCCTTGAATTCTTCTGCTCTCTTCGGCTGTGGTAATTGTGGCATTTGAGAGCATTGCTATGCACAAAATTCAGTTGCCTATACTATTAAACTTCTGTGCTACCAGACTGCCAACTTGTGTGCATTTGGCCACGCTTACCAGTGCTCTCCCAGTCATTGCTGGGCAGCACTGGGCTGGCAGACTGCTGGGGGCTGTTTTCAGTAGGCACATGAAGATTAACATAAATATCCGTCATCCTGTGCCAGCTGTCAACCACTTCTGTAAACCAACATGGTGTAATTTACTAATGAAGACTTTCAAGCTTGAGGCTTTGTATTTCAGTGAGTCTGTGCTGGAAGATCATAAAAAGTAAAAGGTGCTAAATCTGGAGCTGAGGTTACTGGACACACCCTTCAGTGGGAATGTGGAAGGACAGTGTAAGTGAAGGGTTGCTTTCAGTATAAAGAATGTCTGTGTAATAACATTATTCCGGCCACATAAAAAAAAGGTGGGGGTTGTAGCCAACAACAAAAATCCCCTGTCTAGAGTCTTCAAGCACCATCAGTAATGTTGTTACACTGAAGGAAGCAATTACATTAAAGTGTTTCTGTTGTCTGTAATACTATTAGTATACTAAAACTGGTTGGGTCAAAACTAATTTTTTAAACTTTTTTTTTTATAAACTTGTATTTTGTATTTTCATTGGTAAGCACGTTTTAGTTTATCATAATTGGTTCTGAAAGGATTTGAGTAAAACTGATGCAAAGAAAAGTTAACTAGGCATCTGTAGCAAACATGCACAAAGTAGTTAACACCACCTCAGCTAAGACAACTGCTTTAGTAGCAGTAGTATCTTGTCTGTATGCATTACAGAAAAATCTCTACCTTTTTTTTTTCTATTCTAGTAAAAGAAAACAAAACCAGTAAATATTTACTGTAGGCTTTTTAACTTCCTTTCGGTTCTTCTGAGTGCTAATAAATGTACCGGAGATTTCCATCTCTGTTCTCCTATTAATTCTTCTTGTGAAGCATCATGAGAGAAGAGTGTTAAAGAAATGATTCAGTGTGTTGTCTGCATTGTTACAATGTTTGTGTAACAGACATTGATTTCAGTGACCCTCACCTACGAAGCGTATTTATCTCATACTCTGGTCCTGGTTTCCCTCATTAATTTTTCCTCATCTGGAGAATTTGAAAGTGGAGTACGTACAGTCGTAGATTCTCCAAAGCGTTAGGGCATATTCAGGTAGCTGCTGTACAGGATCTGTGGTTGACTAAATACAACTAAGCAGTTGGCACAAAGAGCTGCCTTGCGTTCTGTTTCTAGTGAATGTTCTTACATGTTTTGTTCATAGCTTTTGATATTCAGTTCTTAGAGTAGTCATTGCCTTTGTGCTCATTCAAGATTTGGATCATTGAGTATGTGGAGTATGCCATAATATACTACACATGTATATTCTTCTGAGGGTAAGGAGAGTTACCTGTATGATGACTGGGATTCTTAACGTGTGTTCTTTCTGATCTGGATTCCCTTTTTTCTAAAGGATATAGGAAGAAGTCAGCTTATGTGGCAACAGTCTCCGCAGTGATCTGCAGTACACAGCACTGTGGGCAAGATGAAGTTGACACTAATGAACCAAACATAACTTGTGTTCAAAGAAACACAGCCTAAAACCCCAAAAATAACAGCAGAAAAAACCGTATTGTTTAAGTGTACCCAAAGTGATCTATATGTAGACAGTTCATATGAGAACTGATGTTCAGAAAAACTGTCTTAATCAAATTGTTTCAGAAAGTGTAGATTTTAGATACCTTTTTGCTTTTAGATACCTTTTTGCATGTTTACTTTGTAGTATACAGTTGTTCTTGGCTATTTCCCTGCTTAAGCGGGGGGGGTTGGGCAAGATGACCTCCAGAGGTCTCTTCCAACATCAACTACTTTGCGATTTTGCAAGTACATTCATGTAGCATCTTAAGAATATTAATGCTGTTTAAGCGCAGTGCAAAAGTTTGAGTGGTCTTAGTTTTACTCCAGTTCTTCCAATAATGCCAATACAATGAAACTTAATTTGTCAACACTTTATGGCAATTTTGTATTGGAACTTAAGAACTACCCAACTGTGTCATGTAGGTAGAGAGAAGAGAGCTGTTTAGATTTGTAACTAAGTAGTCTGCTGATTAGGTGTTAAGACTACTGTTCTTTTGAACTCTATATTGTTACCATCCATCAGTGATTTTTCCCCCCAAGAAAGACTCCTGTCAGAAATAGTGCTTCCCTAAAGCATAACTATAAAACCTTTAAATGTACTTGCTTTTAAAAAGTAGACTGAAAAAAAAGTAATCGTAAGTTTTTACATGCTTCTAGAAAACAGTGCCTTTTCTGATGTCTGCCTACTTTCATCAAAATGAGGTAGAGGCTGTTTCTCACTACACGTGGTGTAGTGGTCTCCATGTTCACTGAAGCTGGAGGTGGAATTGTGGGCTTTTTACCGTACTGTTATTACAAGGTGAAGTGAAATATACAGACATTGCTTTAACTGTCTGAATCTCATGTTTAAGCCTGAATTTAGTTATGAGAATCTGGTATTATTTGTGTTCAATGGGTTATCTAAGAGTGCAGGATCATGTTTCTTTTCATATCAGCTTTTCAATACAAAATTTGGAGAACAGGCTTTATTATGAGCCACTTGAAGAAAAAAAAAAATTGGGGGAGGGATTTACTGCAGTAACTTGAATTCTGTACTCTCATCTTGTTACTACTTGCTATGAAACCTCATAATATGGAACTTGATGACATAGGGATATCTCTCAAAGTTATTTTATCAGCCAAATATGTTTTGGGTTTAGCTTGCACCTATTTGTATAGCTTTCTGAAAATTCCTAGCTGGAATATAGTAACTGCTTCAGCCTCTTGCCTACCTCACTTATTTCAAATGCTGTTTGAAGTGATGCAGTTAAAATAGGGGACAATTGCTCCTTGAGTTTAGAGATCAGAGTTTTGTGTCACTCTAGCAGTTACAGGAGTATAGAAATTAAGTTATGCCTGTGGAGCTAAAGTAAGATTTTTCTAGAGAGTCATAAAAACCAAACAAAATATAGTAAAATTTTTTTTTTTGACATCTGAAAACCAAACACATTGCTCGTGGATAACTTTTCAGGGCTTGCCAATTTTTATGAATGCTTACATATTTTATGAAGTGAATTCTTCAGATATCACAGGATGGGTGAAAGAATGAATCACTGTGGAGATAGCAGATTTAACATGAAAACTCTCAATAGTTTCATGTGAAGAATAAAACAATCAAAGACATTTTTAAGTGTACTGAGCTACTAGTCTGTGTTTTTCCAAGGAAAGAACTGTTGGGAAGCAAAGCAAAGCAGGTCACTAATAACCAGCAGTGAGATTCTAATGATATTAATGATTACATTAAATACTGCATGTTCTGATTTTTAAAGCTATGTTAAAGAAATATATTGTGTGAATCTGTGGTTCTTCTAAGGTTGTGATATATTTCACAAAATACCTTCCCCCTTGTGCACAATAGGAGTGGTAGCTGCTCCTCAGACTTGTTCCATCTCAGCATCTTCTTTCTTGTTTTAAATGTTTTTCATCAAAAAGTACAGTGTACATTCACTGTTACTGACAATGCTCCCTGAACAGAAACCTCAGAAGAGTGCAATTGCTGACCTGCCTTTGATGAAAGAATACTCGACACCTTTGTTACTGAACCATGTTCTCAAAAAAGATGAGAGATGAGTTAAAGGCTATCACTCCTCATAATTGCTTCTTTTAATGAATGTTGACTTTTTTTACCTTTATTCCTTTCTGTAGCACTGTAAATTCTGTCTTGCTGTTGGGAAAAGGGACAGGGGAAGTTTGGGGTTTTTTCTTCCATTTTAAAAGTTTGTTTTTATTTGTTAGCAGAGAGGTGAGAACTGATGCATGTTTAGACAGAAGTAACCTCTAGTTTCCCTCAGGGTGCCTAACAACTGTACTCCACCCAGGGGCTGGGGATATACATGCAAATGTCCTGAGTTTACTAGAGTTTCTCTTGTGATGATGTTGTCAGCTTACAGAAAATGCTAAGGCTACAAAAAGCCGACTGAGTAGGAGTGGAAAGAGCATCTGCTGTTTCTGAACATATCTGAACCTAATGGTAGTTTTTGACTCTTCCAGTATGTTTTCCTCCCTTTCTACTGCTGTGTATAAGTGTATTAAGTTGTTAAACATTTGTCCAGAAGAATTAACATTGAAAATCTTTCTAGTGAAGCAAAAACACTTGTTATTTGGATTGCTGCTAGTAATGCTTAGTATTCTGTGATACTTTATTGCAGTGAGTAAACATAATTTACAGTGACTTAAACTTGGGAATATAACTTGACATTCATGTGTAAATTTAATGTAGGAAGAGATTGGATTGGATAAACATTTCAGCTAAGGTAGATCCTGAAACATGAATAAAAATGACTAAGAAAAATAACTTCCTCCTACCTATCCTTTACAATCTGGTATATCTAACAAGGAAAGTATGTACCTTGAAGCTTGCAGTGGATTCAGAAGCTACAGTGCATTGCATGCTATCAAATATCCCGACGGAACATTGCACTACTATGTTACTGTGGGTTAGTTGTACCTTGACTACAGGACAAAAACTGTCTTCATGATCTGAGTCCTTTGGGAGCTGGCTTAGTTACCCAATATGCTTTTCTTATCTGGGTGCCATGACACTGCAGAGAACAATGGTATCCCCCAAAAGAGGAAGTTTTTAGTTAGGATAAAATACCAGAGCATCAAAGGGTAGGTAATGGCTTTAACTTACATTCTTGTTCAACAACTTGTTCCTGAAACTACCCATGGGGTTTTTTTTTGTTAGTTGGTGGGTTTGGGCTTTTTTTTTTTTTAAATCTGTCTAATTTGGTTCTATCTACTTCAATTGAAATCAGAAGCTCAGAAACTTCCTGAATGCTCAATGTTTGGGGGCTGGTAGGTGAAGAAGAAGTTGAGCACTCTTTGAAATTGAGAAAAGAACAGAATTAACTGGAAAATTAGAAGCCCCAATGAAAAGACAAGAATGAAGTTCACCACTGAATTTCAGGACAGAGTTCATATGTGGGTTCTTCATAGCTGCTTATGCAATTCTAGTACTGCAACTTGCTTGCCTAGATACCCTGTAGCTCTCTGAAGTGCAGAAATTACATGCCTCTTCAGGGCATGCAGTTCATGTACTGGGTCTTGTTCAGTGAATGAATTAGGGCTAGAGACTAGGTGTGTATTTTGTTTTTTTATTTTGTTTAACAAGTGTTGAACTGAGCCTCTGAAGGCCAATGGAATTAAGGTGTGTGTGGAGGGTGTAATAGTGACAAAACCCCCAAACCAAACAAAGAACCATGCCCCCACAGCAAACACGTCTGGAATTAAAAGGAATAAAGAGTTCTCTCACAGCAAAAGTTAATATCCAATGTGGATTTTTCTTAAAGCTGATTCACTACATTATCCACTTGGGTGGAGCTTCAGTTGAAGTTTCCCATTTCCGTGGTTAATAATGCGTTACTGTTCTCTGTGTTTGTGTTTTATCTGATCTAGTGCAGCCTCAATAAGAGTGCATTTAGGTGATCGGGGAAAAACAATAAATCGCTACTTCCATCAAACAGTAGGGTAAAATAGCCTTCAGTTCCCTTTTCTTGAAAATTGATTTGTAAAATTTTAGATGTGTTACATGTGGAAATCTGTTGTCTCTGCTGACTGCAACAGAAGAGATGTGGTATAGTCAAATAGATAAGCAAGATGAGGAAGGTGTTGCCCTGTTTGCTTTTGGCCTTACCAGCTTTATGTTTTTGGGGATACATAACTCAACACACTTTCAGTTGAAAATGAAATTAAGAAAGAAAATGTTAGAACAATATGAAATATAGAGGACATTTGCATATTGTCATGCTTTTCAGTGTGTTATCAACATTAATTTTACATTGAATCCAAAGCAGCGTACCAGCTACTACGAAAAGATTAACTCTATCCCAGCCAAAATCAGGACATATATTGGTATAAAATCAGTTACCTAAAAGGGACTAAAAAAAGAGAAAATGTAGGTAACTTGATGTAAAATGCTTTAAATGGTTTTCCTTTTTTAAGCAAAACTTCTGAGTTACATTCTTGTTTCCTTTAGATTTTTTCTGAAAGAGAAATCTGCTTATATGAAACAAAATACTGAGTGTATGGATAATGTGTCCAAATGCATTCTTACTGTAAACAAGTTGGGATTTTGTATGCTTCTGTAAGCTACTATAATAGCGAATAAAAGTATAGACAATTAAGGCTTCTTGTAGCTCATTACCAAGTTTGTAATAAGAAAAATAATTTTTCAGACACAAGCTTCATGTCCTATTGATCGCAGACCATTTCAAGCAGTGTGCAAGCTGGATGCATTAGATAAGCAGATAAAGGTACGTTCCAGACTTATTTTCTTAAATAACTTCAGTTGTAGGAACATCCAAGTTATGCTGCAACCTTTTATTCATATGTGTTGTGTTAAGTAAGCTTTCCTAACAAAGTGATTACTACTTTAATGTTTCTGTTACATATTTGAAGCTAGGAATTATTTTTAATTATTTTTTCAAAGCAAGTATTTACAATAGTAATAATAACCATAAAGCTGCTGTTGCTACTTTCTAGTATCTTTGAGCATTCATGATATATCCAAGAATAGAAGTATG
Source organism: Gymnorhina tibicen (assembly GCA_013399875.1). Lineage (NCBI taxonomy): Eukaryota > Metazoa > Chordata > Aves > Passeriformes > Artamidae > Gymnorhina > Gymnorhina tibicen. The sequence goes on from VXAZ01001226.1 coordinate 114,421, forward strand.
GTAATTGGTCTCAAAGTGTTTTTTAAACTAGGTTTTGTAAACAACTGCTATACCAGTTATCATGCAATATTGCCCTTTTTTTTTCAGCTGAGGTGAGTCTTCTATGTTCACAGCCTCCAATTCCCAGACAAAAACACATGGAGGCAAGAGGAATCAGATAATGTTAAGCGTTGTTCAACCCAAATCAGTGAATTTTTTTCAGCTTTCAATTCTGAAAAATACTGATATGGAGTGTAGTTTATCAAGTAGGAAAAAAACTCTTGAGAGATCATCTTAAAAATGTATATGGAAAGATGCTGCTAATTCTGTGTGTGATTTGGAAATTGTGATGAAATTATGCTTATAAGTAGTACATAAGCTGCTGGTTTTGCGCGTTATGACACTTAGAAAAGAGGCTTCCGCTACTCATTTCTTGTACTTCTCGAGGCCCAGGCGCAGTCACCTGTAAAGGAGCCATGCTGGCAACCACAGATGCTTCCTCCTCATAGAAAACTGTGCTTGTGTATTTTGTCTTCTTTATTTCTGAAGAATCAAAGAAGCAGTCAAAATAGGATAAACTGAAGTTTACATTTGGAAGAGTGTAAAGGCTGTATCCAAATACAGTTTGGAAGGTTGTCTGTTCATAGAACTGCAGTGTAAACAGGTGGGCAGAGAACAATGTCCCACTCTGAAAAAGAACCACTGGAGCCATAGGGATAGATGGAATGTGTACCAAGATATGCAGACACAGTGGTCAGCATTATCAGTGGAGCTATCAGGAGACTGGCAGCTTTCTCTTTGTGATATTCAGAGTTAGAATGCTAATACGTTAAGGGGTTGTATAAAAAGCCAAGTTTTGGTAATGAGGAAATACAAAGTTTCTAATGCAAACAATTGCAGTGTCGCCATTGCAGCAACTTCATAGTGTGAAATAAAAGTTGTATTGCTCTCAGTGCTTTTGAGATGTGGAAAAAAACTCAGTGTTGTATAAAATACTTAAGTTACTTTACTCTAGAGGAAAACTGGGTGTGTTTTGATTATGAGGAAGCATGTTAAGTTGAGCGGTAGTTCAGCATTTTTCCCAAGGTGAACCTTGTGTATTCTGAAAAACCAACTTAGTTTTAAAAAACTGTGATCATAGATTCCTAATGGAAACGAGTGCATAGCTCTGAGACATTTGCCATGGCAGTCTGAGTGTTCAGGGCTTTTTTGGTCTTGTGAACTTAGTATGCATCTCAGGCATTGTCAATAACATACCAAGGTGTGGGTTTTTTCAATTTTATGAAAAACAAATGAAAAAAAAGTCTCCAAACTGTGAAGTCAAAGAAGAAAGATTTGAAATGTTTTGTAGTCCTTCTGTTTGAGCTTAATTTCTATACAGACCTTAAGAGACTTTATATGAATTTAAAGCCCATGTGTCATGAGATTCTAGATTGGATTGACTCTATTTTACAATACAGGTTCAGGTTAAGAAACAGCTAAGGAGGAAGGAGGAAGAGGAGAACTGTGCCTGCAATAAGGAAACTTACAGCCATGCGAAGATGAGAATTTTTGTGAGGTTGGTTGTCCATGTAATTTCAAGCATTTGAATCAGAATGTTCAAAACGTATGAAATCAACTGGTTTAACATGTGCAAATTTTGTAAAATTATTTTTATTTTAAAATAACTTAGTTTTCACCAGTGGTAGTTTAATTTTACTTTTATCATTGCAGTAATTCCTACTTGAATAGTTAAAATAGCGAGGAAGAAGTAAAGGGCAATGTATTTCTTGCATTGGGCTCTGTGAAAGTTGCATTTTTCAAGCAATTCTGACAAATTTTATATTAATTTGAAGTATGGCTAGATCAAATTTTAAAAATATAAATCTTTTTCTTTATTTAAACAAACATCCACTTTTCTTGCATGTTATCATAAGCATTGGTGATGTTCCTCTTCTGTAAAACATAGTTGTAGTCAAGAACTGATTTTTTTCTAGTAAGCTTGAGAGGGAGCATTTCTCTTGTTATACGGAAATAACATTTCTGTTTTGATAAACTTTGTCTTGTAACATTTGCTGCATTGTCTAAGGGCAAGCTCAGGATTACAGAGATGAATTTTGCTAAATAGTGTTTATCTAAAGTCAGTGTTTAATGGAATGTATGAAAAATACAGAGTTCTTGAGGTTTAATGTGTAGCAGACTTCACTACCGAAAAGGTAACTGGAGGTAAATTACGTTTTTTGACTCATAAGAAAATAAGATTCAGCATTCTGAATCACCAGTGACCAATATTTGTAAAAGGAAGCAGGTTATAACATCTTTCACATGCTGCCATGAAATCAAACAAAATTGAGCATTCTGATTTAATACAGGATATTAACTTTTGTGTAAATAGGTTTTCTTTTTTTTTTTCTGTCTAAGCTTTTTGAAGCACTGTGGCTTTTAATACACAGAAGATGATATTCATGATGCAAGTCCAGGTTTTAATAGCAGTTAGAACTTGGTTTATGTGCACAAAATAAAAATACCTTCAAATAGGAGCAGATTTTGTTTGGATGTGCCTAGAAAACTGCTTTTTTAAGGTCTTTTTCTGATCTTGCAGAAGAGCTGTATGTCCAGACAGAGGGCCAGTAACGGTAAAATTAAGCAGAATTGTGAAGAAAAAATACAGTAAGTTGGTGTTTGTCCTGCATTTGCCAGAATTGCTGTGTTTTATTAAGGAACTCTAGAATATCTTTTCTTGATGAGCCAATTTAATTTTTTAAAATTGCTTACATTTGTATGTAAAACCCGAATTCCAAGTAGTAGAAGAGTGGAACTTCTAGTACAGAATTGCAGTATGTGAAACTCCTGTTTTTATATAACTGGAAAACTGCCTCTTCAATTTCAGTCACAAGTTAAATGGATGTGGTTTCAGCCTCAAGTAATTTTCTGCATCAGGCAGCTGGGGAGCAGCTAATGACTAGCTTTTATTCACGGAAGTTTTTTGGGGAGAGTTCAGACACAAGCAGCCCTTAGCTGTATTTTGGGTTTGCTATTCCGAGGGGCTTACTCAATAGATATTGTTTGCTAAGTCTGTTCATAACTTAGGAAACAAAGCAAATATCTGAAGAGGTAAAAACTGCTTGGTCTCTAAAAAGCTACTGTGAAGGTGCATGCACTTTCATTTCACTCAGTTTGTATGCAAACATTGTAAATGCACTCGAGACACACATTTCGTTAACCTCCCATTGCATTAATGATTTTGACGAACAATCAAAAACTAATATGCTGAAGTTAAGATCAAAGTTTTCTTCCTTGTTCCACAGGTAATATTTTGTATGACAAAAAAACCAAGAAAGCTTTGTCTGTGAAGATAAACAAGGTTGGTTCTGATAATGAAACATTTGTAAATACTTTCTTTCATTAGAGCATTTTTAAGACTACCTTCCTGCTTATTTTTAAGGTTAACTTCTATTTGTTAATTTTAGTATGATTCAAACTTTTTTGTCTCTTTTTGTCTTGAAGTAATTAGAATTTAGTGCTAGGTTATATGAGCTTGTTTCTCAGATTAAACTTAGTTTTGTGGTGGTAAATATTTTCATTTAGATAAGGAAGTTACACTATAAGATCCTGAACCCTGTTTTTATCTATCTAATCTATCTATCTATCTATCTATCTACCTACCTACCTACCTACCTACCTACCTACCTACCTATCTATCTATCTATCTATCTGTCTACCAAAGGAAGATGATTTCATCTACAAGCTGTCAGCCAAGCACCACTATGTGAAGGTTTTCATTATTTTCAATAAAATACATAGATGTAATCAAGTAATTTATGTGAATCCGCCATAGACATTATGGTTTGCATCAAATTGGGATTTTTTTTAAATGTGAGATTACTCTCAAGAATGTTTCTGTTTCCAGGTTTCTTGTTCATAAATCTTAGCCTATAAACACAGGATCACCAGATGCCAGATTTATAAGGAGCTGTAAAGGCTCTCTAGTTTGATTTCTGCCATCCCTCCTTTCAAAAATACTTTGTGTCTCTGGGACTCAAGTTTTTGATCAGTGCTTTCTTACTCATAGTTGTACCTGTAAATGAATGTGCATGAAAAAGTTTTAGGCCATCAATTTAATTCTGAAGTATGACTGCCATCATTTGCCATCATTCTGTCTTACCTGAAATTTGAATATGTGGAGGACAAACTATGTTCAAGTCCCTGTTTTGGCTACTGCTTTGTTTCATGTAGTATGGGGTGCATCCTGTGTATTTTCAGTAGCTGGTGGCCTGAGTTGTCGCTTCTATTTGGTGCTCATTACACCATAGCTGTCAGGAATATTGTTAGCTCCAGTTTGCCCCTTCTAAGTCAGGTGTTTGGAAATTTTGGTTCTGTTGCTCTGTAAACTTAAAGGTACCTTTCACTGAATTGAAGGGGTTTTGAACTGGAAAGATAGGGCTTAATGGTAGATCAGCCACTAATGTGACTTCATGTTGGGGAATGCTTTCATTTTTAGTTTCACTGATTTATGGTGAACTGTTTAATAGCATTAATGTCTCAAATAGTACCTGTTGCAAAAAAAAAAGTGCATAAACAAAAGCAGAACCATTAAAAACCTTCAGGAAGAGGTACAGGGCTCAATTATCCAAGAAATGTTCAAAATTTAAAAGAATTTAAAAGAAAGCCTTGATGTACTAGCAACCACTTCATAAGGACATAAGTGGAACATCTGGATAGCTTTTTTAAGTGGAGGGAGAAAGGTTAATGTTCAAAATTTATATTATTCTTAAACTAAAATATAAACCAAACAGTTTTTTAGGCAAAACTTAACATTTGCATGCTGATGAAATAGGGCATGTTCCCAGCAAAAACAGGTTTGATGGAGCACATGGATAATGACTCCATATTGAGACATATATTTATATACATCCCATTATGAAGTTTATTTTTGATTTTTCTGAATTAAAATATGGGAGTATTCTAAATTCCTGTTTTAAAATACCAGTCATAGGGAATGGACAGAAAAGTTTTAGTCAGATTAAAGGTGGTATGAGCCCTTTAGGTGGTGTGGCAAAAATGGATCGGTGTAGGTAAGTGTGTCAGTGTGGGAAGAGTATCTGGAGGATTATTGTTGGTTTGTTGTTGGGGTTTGTTTTTTGGTTTTCCCCCCGCAGCCAGCCCAGTGCCCAGCAGCAGAGCTCCCTGCACGCCTGCAAACAGCGCACGGCTGGGCCTTGTTAGCAACAGAAATGGGGGGGTGGTGGTGGTGGTATGTTTTGAAATACGAGGTGGGTTCTGAGGGTTGTGCCTCTGTGGGAGGGCCCAGTAACTAGACACACCAGTCAATCGTCAGTTTTGTAATCCTGCCTCAGGGCAAAGGAGAATCCCAGCTACTCTCATTAGGTTTTCTTGGTACTTGAAACAAAACATTTGGTGAACTGCTGTGCAGGGGTGGGAAGGTGCTCGAGCTGTACTTACTGTGGTGCATTAGGTAGCAAAATTGTGCAATAGTGAAGATCAGGCTTATTTATTCGTAATGTCTGTGTAGAACATTAAAGATTTTGCTTTATATAATATAAGAAGTATATCTGCAAAGAGAAGGTGTTGAAAATTGAGAAACCGAATAGAGAAAATTTGTTTGCTGTAACTACAAATCTCTGCATATACCTATGGAGCTATTATGATTTCTGCTTTTTGTGAGCTAAAGTCCTGCTGACCTAATTTAATTTCAGTGCATCTTCATGTATTTAGTGTTAATTATTTTATTTTGGGTGTCTTTAATTTATAATTTATTTTTTGTGTAGCCCAGAAGACAGACCTGCTGGAATGAGAGTATCAGAACTAATTTCTTCAGCACACTTCTGGCTGGTGGTAGCAGTGAAGAATCCTTTTTTAGCTGTAGAAATGACTGGTTAGTGTATATTAGTGCTTCATATAAATTGATGGGTTGCTGTATTGTAGATTCTGAAGTTCCTTCTGCTCCTACCTGTATATATACCACCTTGAAATATTTTGAAGATTGCCAGGGCTTTTTTATTCATTGATGAAGAGCAGTTAAAGGATAAACACAAACATGTTTTGAAACAAGTACTGTTAAGGGCGCATGCCAATTTCTGTCATTTGTTCAGCATCAGAAGCACACATTTGAGTACTTTAATCTCATTGATTTAATAGGAGTTTTATTTTTAGTTCATGTTTAATCCCTTGCTGAATTGAAGCCTTGGATAGGAAGGGCTTAGCCCTGTTACTACAATAGCAGTTACCAAAAGAGTTAACAGTAAATATCCTGGTTTGTGTCAGAAACAATCTCCTTTGTTGTTGTTCCTTGATTCCAAGAGGAATACTTTAAACATCCATGAAGCAATTTTGCATTAAGCAAAATACTTAATTAAGACTAATACTTAAGAACAGGTGTATAAAAAAAATTGTTCACTGAATAGATGGAAGAAAAAGAACAGTCCAAAAGAATGTTATTTGGATAATATAGCCTAATAAAAAAAAGGTACTTTGTCTGTATTTTTTTGACAGTCTGTAAAAGATGAACTTTTTGTCATGCATGTAACAGAATTTATTTGTCAAGATCCAAGTTTCTCCATCCTTCAAGTCCCCAGCAGACACATTTCATCTCCTGTTTTCCATTCCATCTGCTTTATTTATTTAGGACTTCTTTTATGTTTACTGTGACTGTGTTTTTCCTCTAAGCAATAACCAATGCATAGTTTAATCATGACTGTTGAAAGTTCTAATACAGTTAAAGTCATTGGTAGAAGCAATTACTGAAATACAAAATTGTCATAGTACAGAGTTACTTTTTATAACTTCTTGTATGAAATTTGTCTTTCAGTACAGAATTCACAGAAGTCAATGCAGGGATCAGACAGAAGAGACAAGAACTGGAATTGTCCTGTTCATCTGTGATTGCTAGAGTTGAAAGGTCTGTGTTTTGGATTCATAGTGGATCTTAATACTTCAAGTTTGGAGTTTGATTAATTCAAATTGCTCTTTAGATAGAGTATCATTTTCATGAAACTAAATAGTGTTTGCATTTAACTTGTTAAATTTTTGTGTGTTTGCTGCTTGATATTTTTATGTCAATAGATTCTTTTCTGTATGTCTTAATACTTTTTTGGTACTCATGACAAGCATAGTAACTCCACTGACTTGTGCATCTTAATGTGTCACATTTTCACAGACATGTGAGGTTTGAATATATTTTCTATTTGGAAGGTAATATTCAATGAGCCTTTAAAATTATTTCTGTCCCTAGATATCAGACTATATCTGCTTTAACATCAGTCTGATTCTGGTTCCCCACACTACCCTGTGCCCTACTTTCATGGGTTGATTCTATCACTTTTTCTGTAATCATTTATGAAAAAAATCTTGTTTGCATCTAGAAAGAGCTGACAGGAGTTGTATCAAGTGAAACAGAGAACATAAAATAATTCTATGGGTTTTTTGTTAGAGAGCAGATGTGTATTAAAACATGCCCTAAGGATATTTTTGTGAATACAAAACAGAACCATAAAAATAACTGATTTTAACAGTAAGAAATTGGTTCTATAATCTTAATTTCACTACATATCTCTTTACTCTCTTTGGTATAAAAACAAAAACTTAAGTTAAAATAGGAAGTGAAGAGTTTTTTAATTATAATAAAAAATTACATCTAGAATTGAAATAATAAATTTAAATTTTGTATACGTACATTTTCTTAAGGGACATTTCATTATCACTCAGTGATAATGTAAAAATTGTAGATCTCTAACTAAACTCTGTTTTTGCCAAAGGTTTACTGAGAGAGTCTGAATAAGTATATATTTCTTTTGTTTGTATGAAAAAGAAAAGAAGCCTTTTCTAAATTCTCATGTAGACTATTTCTCATTCTTCTTCAGAAAAGGTTGCTGTTCTGCTGAAGTACTAAATCAGCACTCAGACTCTTATTTCCAATAGTATAACCTACTAGCTTGGAGCAGGCTATTACTGATCAATGTTTGACTTTAAAGAAAGCCAGATGTATATTGCTTTAACATAGCATACCTTGTTCAAACGGTTTTAATAGATTAGGCAGTAAAATGAGCCTGAAATTAAATATGACAAGGAGAGTTTTGTTCACTGTCAGCCTTGTGTTTCTCTCCAGCTGTGATGAAGTTGGAAGGGTGGTAGTTGCCTAATGTGTTTTGGTTTTGTGCATTGTTTCCAAAACTTGCTGCAAACAGCTGAAACAACTAATGTTACTGCTTCTGCTTTTACTTTTCCAGAGTTCCTTTAATATCTTGTGGAGCTGAAGCTGAGACCTTTCTTCTCACTTCTTCTGCAGTGGCTGGGAGAGTCCTTCCAACAAATATCAGGCCTTCGGAAAACTTTGGTAAACTTTTTTTTTGTAAGTTTTATTTATAGCTCATGTGGAGTATTGTTAAAATATGATTATCAGAAATCAAACAGAGTTAGTTACACTTAACAGGGGAAAAAAATCTGTTTTGATGCAGTTTGGTACTATTTCAAAGCCAGCTACTTAATTCCTGAAATTGGAATACAGAACATGAATCATCCACCCCAAAGCTGGTATAACTTTTTCTTTTGAAGATTAAATTAATAAGTATTTACGTAACTTAATTCCATTTCTAATTGTAACACTTTTTTCTTTCGTGCTCTTCTTACTTTATTTCCCATTGTTCAAGGATAAATCTTATTTTGATGCATTATGAATGGTGTACTTCAGAGGTATATTGTGCAGTGTGAGGAACAAACTTTTCTGACACAGAAGAACATTAGTCAGGAAGCAGTGAAGTGTATGGATCTCTTTCAGTTTGTCTACAAGCTCTACAGGGCAAAAGCTTGCAAAAGTACTGAAGCTCCAGGGTCTGTCAGGAAAGTGGCAGAAGACAAGACAGGGAAGGAATTGCCTTCCTCCAGTTACTTTAACAGCCTCTGTCTCCATACTCAGCAAGAATGTAGTTTCTCTTCCAAAAGGCTGCACAAATTCAAAGAAGTGGAAACAAAGGAGTCCTATTTTTTAAGTCTAGAGTTAATACCTTCTTTGAACTGGGAATCACACCACTTGTCTAGTAGGCAAAGAGATAGGACAGAGTTGTGTCTCCTGGCTTACAAAAATTGTGTGGAAGTAAATTGCCAGAAGGAATTAGGTAGTAGAAGGATCACGAAAAAGTTGCTTTGTTCATTCATATTCTTTATTCTTTTTAAAGGTATGTATTTTGCCTCTGCATTTCCCCATGAAAAGTGGATAGGTTGCTTCCTCAGATCTCTGATGTTTGGCAGTGCAGTGTAACTGATCCTTCCTCATTTTGGTTCTAGTAGTATACATGTTAGCTCATATCTCTTGACTTCCCTTTCTACCTTTCTACTGCTGTAGTCAAGCTTTTTTGTTAGGATGCACTGGAAGCATTAAAAAATTATATTTGGAACAGAATTTTTTCAGTTTTCTTGATTAGAATTTTGATACTTGTACTGTGGACAAAGATTGAATTTTAAGATTAGTGCCAACATACTACAATGTTTTAAGATTCAGAGTTTTAAGTAATCTTTAAGTTTTGTTTAAAGACTTTCTATTGATACGGAGCATGCAGGAAGTAAGAGTCTTAAAATTTCCTAGTGAAACCTGGGGATGGTGGATATGCAGATGTCCCTTGAGGATTTTAATCACGTTCTGTTGAGTGAGTGTTCCTTCCCCGTTTAGTTTTTATATAGCATCTGACTAAAAGGCTGACATGCATAAGAAAAGGTAAAGAGAAACGTAACCTGAATACTGTTAGAGATGCATGGCAAATATATATATATAAAAGGACACTGACTTTTTAAAAAGGTGGAGAAAAGGAGAATGAAAAAAGTATATGCATTTAAAAAAAGATGCAAATTGGTTCTTGCATTTCTTACTAAATTGTGCCTGAAAGATCATATCATAAGCATTTTTTGTTTTCTTGTCACACTCCCCTCAACTTTTGGTCACACCTAAAGTATGCAGTTTTGCATCAGAGTAACAGCTGACAGTAGCTTCCAGGGTTGTACAAGGAGGCATACAAATAAAGATGATGATCATATAACTCTAGTGCCTGAATCGTCCCTCATCAACCCTGCTGCAGTTTTAATAGTCTGTTACCATTAAATAGTCTTTTTTACTAATTTGACCTGAAAATGCATTAGTGACTCTACAAATACCACTATGATTTATGCTGGCTTTATGCAGTTTTTGTGTTTTTCAATAGAGTCAGTGAGCTGAAATGTCTTGTATTTGGTCCAAGTCCAAAGCTTGTGAAGCTTTTCTGTTAAAATTTTAAGTAGTAAGGCATGCTAAAAAGGGGTTTGTGCTTCACATGAAGATTTTGAACGTGCTAGAAAAATAACTTGCCTTTTAATTCTGTCAGGATTCCCACATTCCACTTGTATTCTGCTAGGGGTTTTTTTATTATTGCAAGATGATTTCTTCTCCCTTGAAGAAAATTACCTCAGATATTAAAAATTTGAAATGTCGTGTAACAGCTGACCTGATTTCCTGGCTACTGTAATAGGTTTGAAGACATAATTAGTCTGAGACAGCCACCTGTTTCTGAGTTGGTGCTGGTTAACCACTGTAAAATCACTTTGTAACAAAATGATTGGTGAGACTGGTAGATACCCAAAATAGTGTCAGTCACTTGAAATTCCTTTGGAAGTTCATTACCATCATGATATTTTCTTTTAAAGACCTGGTAACTTCTATACAGTTGATGTTGTTGGTTTTCATTATCTTAAGTGGTCATTTGATCATTGGACATGCAAAACCCAAAACCACTAGGTTTTTTTCTTTCACGTTCAGGTAAATTATTGTGTGTTTGCAAGGAAGGTCAGAGGATGTGATTATAGTCCTGTGCTCTTTTAAAGGCTAGTGAAGTGGTTACAGAGTTCATTCTCTGAGATTATGGTTTGCATTTAATACAGTGATAGGTTTTTTTGTTCTACTAATAAAGTAGTAAGTGGTAGAAAGAGGCTTTTTTGCTGTTATTTACTTCTCTTATTCCAATCTTTTATAAAATCTGTTTATGAATACATCAAACAAATATTTTAGTGTAGCAAAAGCATGGGAAATAATGTTGTACAAAGAGTTAAAATCACGTGTTTGTGATATGAGAGATTCATTGCAAAATCCATAGCAATTAATCTTTCTTAGTAAGCTTGCACTATTTGTGTATGAAATTGAAGCTGTGAAAGAATTCATTTGAACACCACATTCTTGATGCTTCCTGAAATCTATACAAAGTGTGAAATTAATTAATGGACATCCCAAGAAATTAATTTGGTTCTGAAGTATTACATTCAAGTATATTTACTTAATTATCATTAATCTTTAATTCCTGAGCTGTCCACCATAAGCTTTCATAGCTATTGACAGTGTGGTCTTCCCTGTGCAGTGAATGTAACCCTTGGCTTCCCTACCAAGACTTCTGTCAAATGCTAGATGGCATGAAATAAATTAGTGCAGTATCAACACAAGAGCTGAGCTGCTTGCTAGGCGTGCCTTAGTCGTTCTTTGTAGAGCTTTCGTTTTTTTTGATGCACCATAGGCTGCCCCAAAAGTTGCACACCCTATTCACTTAAGTGCTGCAGACACCTTGGGTGTCTTGTGCCAGAGTTTAAGTTCAGCTTGTCCTATAACTGGTGAATAAGTTTGCACTGTCATTGCTGTGTCTGATCAGCTGCTGCCCATGTGATCATCCACTGATGGCCATTGGAAAATGTCCCTTTCTCTAGTGCTGAGCTTCATTATCAACAGGCCTGTGTTATAGACTGACAGGAACTGCTATATGCTAATGGTGTTGTGTGGGCAACTCATTACTTTTCGAACAGCTTAAATGCTGACTATCTTTGAGCAGCCATGTCAATAACAGTTTCACTGTGAATGCCATCTCTGTCCATGCAGCGTGCTGGCACTGCTCCTCAAATGTGTGTTCAGATGTCTGATGTGTCACTTTAACTTGCTTCCGTTCTTTAAAATAACCAGTTTTCATTTAAAAAAGAAAAAAAAAGCTGTGGCAGGATTTCATACTAAATCTAAAATTGTATTATTTGAGAATATCTGTTACACTGCAGAAGGCCCTTTTATGTTCTTAACTATGTTCAGATAAATGGTTATTATAAAATCTTAATGTGTTCTGTTTTTATTAGAATCTTTAGGCAAAGGATATGCTGTTGCATGTACCCAAGAAGGAGAAGAGAAAAAGGAAGCTTCTGGTTCATCTGGCACTAGAGGAAGTAGGAGGAAATCAGTTACTACTACTCCTACAAGGAGGTCTGCACGAAACAGCAAAAATGAGGCTCTGAGTCAGTCTCGCAGCTCCCCTCGATCAAGCAGTTCTGCTTGCAGTGCCCCTGATAGCAATAACCCATCTCTGAATAAAACTCATTCAGAACCAGAGAAGGCTCCTCCAAAACGTAAGTCTAAAAGAGCAGTTAAACAACAAACACCTGCAGTTAAAAAGAAACTGAGAAGTTCTGCACGTTCTGAAAAATCACCCTGTGGCTCAGTGGAAGATGATGACATTGCTGAGCCTGAAGCAGTTCTAACTTTAGATAAAGACCATCAGTCAGATAATGAAAGCAATAATGCAAGCCTCCCACAGAAGAATAATGTGGAAACAGAATCTGCTAATGGATTGGAAAGCTGTAGTCAGCATGCAGAAATTGAGGAAACTACAGGAGAATGTGACAGAGATGAAGATACTTCAGGCAATGCAAGTGTAAGTTTTTCTCTCCAAGAACCTCCAATACTAACTTTAGGGAGTGAAATTCAGGAATTTGAAGTAAAAAATGCTACTGAAAAAAATGTAGATCTTGCCAATCAGGACAATTGTGAAAATACTCTCGAACAAGTGGAAACAGTAACTAGTCCCAAAGATGATGTATGCGACCCTGCAACTTCTGAAAAAGTAGATCAGACATCATGTAGCCCTCAAAAAGTATTAATGGAGAACACAGAAACTTTGAGAAAGGTAGATCAACCCATAGTTAATCCAGAAAATGAACTGTTGGAACATCTGGAACCTTTGGGAAAAGATCAGCCATTACAGAGCCTCGGAAGCGAATTGCCTGAGCATCCTGAAGCCATGGAAATAGATAATTCTGAGACTGAACTAAAACCAGTAGTAGACTGTGCAAATACAAAACCTGTTGTAGATGAAGAACCAGATGCATTAATACACAGTATTTCTATGGACAGTACATCAGAACAACCCTTAAAAGAGGACATCATTTCAGAAAGTGAAGAGGGTGGAACTTCAGAGTCACCCCAGGTAAATGCTGAACATAAACATTTTGGTGAAGATGACAATGAAATTATACCGATGGACTGTGACTCATTTTGCAGTGACCAGAATGAACCTAAGACTGAGCAGCTACCACCAGCTGAAAGTACAGAGCAAGGAGAAGTGAACTCCTTACAGTGTGATGTGGGAAACTCTGCATCAGGTTCTGATGAAAAAGATGAAACTGTTTCTCAAGAAAGAGAGTGCCAGCCAGAGCTCAAAAAAGAGAAAAAGGCTCGAACTAGAAGATCTAGATTTCACTCTCCATCGACAACTTGGTCTCCTTCTAGGAGAGAGGGCAGGAAATCTCAGTCACCATCCCCTAAAAGGGAGACCACTGGAGACAGGAGCTCACGATCTCCCAAGAAGGTAACTGCGAGGGAGGGAAGGAGATCCTTATCTTGTTCTCCAAAGAGAGACACACTCAGAGATGAGAAAAAAACACCATCTCGATCTCCCAAAAGGGAGACTGTCAGGGAAAGCAGGAGATCATCGTCTCGATCAGGAACTAAGGATTCATCTCCAAGGCGAAAATCTAGGTCTCGAAGCAGTGATAGAGATAATCAAAGAAGAGATCGTGACAGAGAAAGAAGAAATAGGAGATGGTCTAGGTCGCGGTCACGATCTAGATCAAGATCACGATCTAGGACTAGAAATAAAGGTTCTTCATCCTCTAGAAATGAAAGGGAAAGTCATTCACCTCGATGGAAAGAGAGATGGGCAAATGACAGCTGGAGGAGTCCCAGAGGAAATGATCGATACAGGAGAAGTGATCAAGAGAAACAGAATGAAAATCTTAAAAAAGAGAAGGACAATACAGAAAGAAGCAATGATGATCAATGTTCTTCAGACAAGCAGAGGAATGATTGTCCAGACTGGGTAATGGAGAGGATAAACTCTGTTCCTGAAGTCAGGAACAGAGAGAGAGAGAAACCACACTGGGAAGAGGGCAGGCATGATAATGCAGGACAGTCTTGGAATAAAAACTTCGGCTCAGGTTGGATTCCGAATCGAGGGAGAGGTCAGCGTGGCCGAGGTGGGCGTGGCCGAGGTGGTTTCATGTATGGAGACCAGAGTGACAATCACTGGCAAAACAGAAAACCTCTCTCAGGGAACTCAAATGGTTATGGGAATGAAGCTTCAAGGTTCTCAGAACAGCAGCCATACAAGCGTAAGAATGAGCAAGAGTATTCATTCGATACGCCTGCTGACAGGTCTGGGTGGACATCTGCATCCAGCTGGGCTGTGAGGAAGACTTTACCTGCTGATGTGCAGAATTATTATTCAAGAAGGGGACGCAATTCATCGAGCCCACAGTCTGGATGGGGAATGAGACAAGAAGAGGAGACACCTGAACAAGGTATTAATGGTTTTGAAATACAATGGCTTGGTCACAGATGCAGTTGCTGAGCAAAATCCTGTCACATTGTCCTGTGATCTGATCTGCTGGTTAGTTCTTTAAAAGATAATTTGGGGTGAATCCATACTCTTTTTGCAATATGGAGGGGTAAAGCTGTGAAGTTTGGCGATTTCTTGTATTTTGATGGCCTCTTGGTTTTGAGTAAAGTCCAAGTTCAGGTGTAAGGACTGTGCATCTGAAGAGTGCTGCTGAAGTAAATTGATTTGGCTGAAGAGAAAGCATATCTTCTTCATGGTTACTTTTAGCATCTGCACAATTTTAAAAAGGCTAATTTGTTTCAAAAAGACATGAATTTGCCTGTGCAGACTCGCATGGACCCACCCAGATTTCCAAGATTGCAAAGCACCATGCTGATGTTAATCTTGCTCCTAAATAAGCATAGTCCTGTTTAAATGCTTTAAAAAAAAAAATCTAGGGAAGTAATTTATAATTACAAAACCAGTGCTTTTACTGTATTGCAGTATTAAAATTCCTCTAAAATGTCAATATAATTCTAAATTAGTTTTTGAGGGGTTTTTATATCTAAAAGACAACTGCCCTGACAGAAATAAACATTTTGGTAGAAATAATTTAACTGTGGATGAGATTGATTCTGAATAGCTAAGAAGTCATCCACAGATTATTAATGCCCTGATTAATAATCTTTAAAGATAGATGCGAATTGAATTTAAAAACTATAAAATCAGTTTCTGAAGACAACCACACTTGCACTCTCGCACGTCTCCTTGTTTTGCCTTTCATTTTTATCCGTTTTCATCCCATATGCCAGCAATTTTCTCCCTCTTCTGAGAGACAGCTGCATCAGTGGCTTCCTAGTTTTAAGGCAACATTGTCACCCTTCAATCTGCTGCAGAGAAAACTTACCAAACCTGTAACTGAAAGCATTTTGTGATTCAAAGACTTTTTCTTATAGTTCAGGAACAATCATGCTGTTACTCACTTTTGGAACCTGAATTCAGCTGAAAATAGTACAACAATCTCTCATAACTGGATAAAACAGGCCGTGACACGGTTCTGAGTGACATGGTCTTCGAGGGCAGCCTGCTTTTGCTGACCCTGCTTGAGCGGGGAGGTTGGACCAGAGAGTCTCAATAGGTCCCTTCCAACCTCAGTGATTCTGTTATCCCATTATCTTTAAAAATAAGGATTTGGGCTGACGCGTAAGGCCTTAGATTGCGATCCCTGTGATTTAGATGTCAGGGTTCCTCAAGGAAGGGATTCTAAGGAAGGACATTTAAATTATAGCCTATCGATCATTTCTCCAAACTAATTTCTTGACTTCTGGAAGGCTTGCTGCTTGTGTCTAGATTTTAACTTTTTGTCTCCTGTTGAAGAGAAGATGGGATATCAAAGTAATTTATTGAAAAAGTGCTATCTCCTACCCCAAGAGGTTATTTTTGCTTCTAGGTTTTACCTGTTGTACCATTATGGGGGTTTTGAACAACTCTTTCCGAATATGAATATCTCTGAAATTGTTTGAGGATGACTTATTGCTCAGTGTGAAAATCCCAGCAGAGTATTTCTGTAATTACCAGAACTGTACAGTGAGCGTGTGTGACTCAGGCAAAGGAGAGCAGAGACTTGCTGTGGTAATGTATGACTAACCTTCTGCAGTTGAGGAACTGGATAAATTATGTTGTCTTCCTGCTCTTTGGTGAAAAATTGCAGTTTCATTGTGATGAAATAATTTATTGGCTGTGTTATGGGAAGGAGTAGAGAAAACAAACTCAAAATGCAGGCTTCCATAGTAACCTGAACTTTTTAAACTTTGAAGATAGCATTTGGTTTCATGACATGCATGGTGGTGAGTGCTGTGTAATAATGTAATGCAGTATCTTGAAAATACTCAGATTTTAGAAAGCTTTTTGATAATCCATCCTTAATTAAGAGTGTAGACACCTGGCTCCCCTTTTGCTTTATGAAATACAGAATTTCTTCTTGATGTGCTGTCTGGGGTTTTTTTTGGCAGATCCAAACCTCAAAGACCAAGGCAACCAGCAAAGTGATGGTTCTCAGTTACCAATAAATATGATGCAGCAACAAATGAATGTAATGCCACAAGTGAATGCACAGCACCAACCTATGAATATCTTCCCGTATCCAGTGGGTGTCCATCCTCCCTTGATGAATATACAACGAAATCCTTTCAACATCCACCCTCCAATGCCCATGCATCTCCCTACTGGAGTGCCTCTCATACAGGTAGCTGCTCCCACAAATATTTCTCAGGGATTACCTCCGCCTCCACCTCCACCCCCACCATCTCAACAAGTCAACTACATTGCTTCACAGCAAGATGGAAAACAATTGCAGGTATGCTTTATCAGAAGCCATGGCAAGAGCAGTGGTGAAATAATACCAGTTAAGGATTCTTCATCCTGAATACCATAAATTTATACTTGCAGTTTCTTTCTCTCTTGCCTGTTTTCTTCCACCTCACGCCAAATTTGAAGTGGAAGCATCCATGAGCATATGGGTTGTTCAGAGACTGTAGCTTTTAAATAATAACAACACACAGCATCATAACTGGGTTTCTGTGGTAGTGGAACACTGAAAAATTTCATCAGTGTTGTCCGTTACCTTTTTCAACTTAGAAGTGACCTGCTTCCAAAACTAATTTTTCCCCTTCCAAACCTGATTTTTAAGCATTTTAGAAAATGCTTGAACCCCTTTCAGCAGCATGTAGGAAGTGATCTAAACTTCTGTGTTACAGTTCTCATCCCATGGGGTCTATCAGCAGAGGAAAATTGCCGAGTAGTGCATGGCACCCATTTGTTCCACACTTCCATTCTCCAGCTGTTACCATTTCAGTGGCTTCCCCACACATGCATTTTCTATTCTGTTTAATCTTTTGAGCCTTTTTATTAATAATTTCTGAGGCCTCTTTGGTGTTTTTTACTTCCCCCTTCTTACCCGATTCTCCTGGTTTTGCATGCCCTGTTTGAGACCTAACTCCCACTTTATTTCTCCAGTTTCAAAAAAACTCTGCCATGCTTAGGGCAGGTCAGACCATCTTTTTATGACTTTCGGGATATCTTTAAAACAACTCTTGTGTATGTGAGCTCTTCCTGTAGCCAACTGTTTATATTAAGAGCTTTTATATCAGGGAAAGGAATATGAACAACTTGGAGGAGAACCCATGGGCCCTGCAAGAAGATGTAATGCTGCATTTATGATAAGTAAAGGGCTCTTCAGGAGCTGACTGGGGTTTGTGCTTTTCTTCTGCTGCTGCCTGTTCTAACGTAAAATGCTTTCCCCTACATTGCAGGTTGAAAAAGTGATGTTCTAGAACAAATTATTTCTAACCCTCTGTTTTCATGCATCATCTCTAAAGATCTGAAGTGAACTGATAAATGGCCTACATTGTTCTCACTTTTCACTGCTGTCATCTGTTCATATTCATTAACTTAGAACAAGGAGAGTTAAGTGCTGTGGGAAGTACTGAGTGGGGTTACAGGCCATATGAAATAACTTAATACACTGCAAAGTAAACCAGCAAGGTACTGCTGGAACTAAAATCGTGGTAGATTGCATGTTGATTTGATTAATGCCTCCTGTCTGTAATTAAAATATTTTCACAGTTGGAAATCCAGTTGGTTTAACCTCCAAAAATGTAAGGAGTCAGAATATAGGCTACAAACCTCTGAAATGAGTATCTAATGCAGCAATAAATATGTTTCTGTAAAGATTGTGTATTGCTGCAAAACAGTTAACTTGTTGTTAAACCTGTGTTACACTTGTTGCTCTTACCTGCTTTTGTGGACTGGCATCCATGAACCTGAATGCTCTTAGGAGCTGCTGCTGCTGCTTTTTCTTTGAGCTTTCATTCATCAATTCCTCAGTGGCAGCACAATAGAAATTACTGAATACTGCAGGATGCCACCTGTCCTTCCTGTTGAAAGGAAAATGAAGAGAGCATGCTGGTGAGCATTAGCATGCTGATTATAACAGCTCCATTTCTCTGTCCTTTCCAAAGAGCTCAAATTCCTGTTTCATTATTTTCCATCTGGATAAATGCAGATGTGTAAAGAGTAATGGTGATGACCTGCAAAAAGGCAGTGTTTAGTGTAGCCTGCCAGAAACATGTCAGGAGGATGTTCTGGACTTTTGCTAAAAATGGGCTCTATCTGAAGTCTGAGAGCTACTTAATTTCTCGGTTCCCAAGTATATACAGTGCCTTTTGGTGATGTTTGGAAATGGCCAGAAAATGGCTTTCCCTGAAAAACAGATCCTGGTACTTCAGCCAGCATTTCATCTCTAGCCTATGTATTTACATTTGAAATGTATTTGCAAGTTTAAGCTGATAACAAACATGAAAATAGATATTTTCAAAGCAGCATCATTATGATGCAGGAATGCAAGCGTGGCTTAAGATAGCTTTTGCATGTGTGTTTAGGTGCTGATTTTTTTTTAGAAAATGTTTACTTATCACAGCCTTGTTTTGTAAATCAGATTCATTCTGCAGCCATCAACTTCCTTCCCCCATACTAACACCCTCTGTGCCTGTTTGCAGGGTACTTTATTACTGGTATCAGAGCTAGAAACTGACAGCCACTGTGGTGACATGGAAGATGCTTTACTTCTCAAGCTTTTCTTTTTGGTTTTTTCCTTTGCGTAGATCTAATGTAATGTGTGTACCTTCCATAATAATGGGCAGTGTGGAAATTAGGTAATGAACCAAAGCATGCAGTATTTATGCTCATTCTATAGCAGCTGAGACTCCTAGAAAGGCACATTGCCATATGGAAGAATGATGTATTAACTACTGATAACTTTTTAAAACAGGGTGTTCCAAATGCTGCTCATGTAAGTAACAGCATGAGTACTCCAGCCTTGCCTGCTTCAGCAGCAGTCCTGGGAAATGTGGGAACAGTTCAGGGACCAAATTCGGGTAATGCAACGTCATCAGGTCACATGAAGAGCTCTAATGCAGCTGTGAAATTGGGAGAAAACAAAGCAAGTGTAACAGTGGAAGCCAGTGCAGATAGCTCGAAGAAGGACCAGGCAAGTTCAAAGTTCAGCATGTATTTATATATACACTGTTTATATATTTACATTAAAACATTTAAATTTTAATTTTTATGTAAATGCATTTTGATATACTAAAAAATAGCAAGTTATGACAATAACCCTTCAGTGTAATATACTCCATACCATCATGTAAGTAATATTTTTGTGGCAGCCATAGGACACAGATTAGCAACTGACTCTTTTTAATGTAGTCTTCTTTAAAGCACCACTGTTATGAATATTACTTGAACTGCTGTGGGAAAACATTCTGTTCTTAGCAGAGCACAGGCAGCTCCCATGAGAGCTGAAATGTGTGTGTGGGGGGGTGGTGGTTTTCTTATCTTCTGTAGCAACCTTTTCCCTGTAAAATTTTAATTTGTGATTGATAAAGATACATAGGCAGTGAAAAATAATGCTTGTTTTCTCTTCAGAAATTGTTAATTCAAGAAAAAGCAGCACAAGAGGTCAAGCTCGCGATTAAACCTTTCTACCAAAACAAAGATATCACTAAGGAGGAGTACAAAGAAATTGTGCGGAAAGCTGTAGATAAAGTAAGTTGGTCCAGTAATCTGAGCTGCACACATTTCACTTGGGGCAGGCTTTGGGGTGCATTTCTCGTTCTTGTGGGAACAGCTCATAGTTGCTGGAAAGGGGGTAGACAGAGAAGCAAAAATACCTTTCTTCTTTCTGCATCCACAAGAGCTTTCCTTGGCTTCTCAGAACAGAAGCTGGTTATTGTGTGGGAGAGTTGAATGGGAATTCAGAAGTATTTGGGAAGCAGTCAGAAAGTATTAGGAGTTTTAAAACATGTTTTGCCTGGGATGGAAGAACCAGGAGCGTGGGGGAAATAAATGAATAATGTGGGACTGTGGCAAATCAATGGAAATGTTTCAAACGTTTTTGTTCTTTTAAACTGTTGTAGGTTTGTCATAGCAAGAGCGGAGAAGTTAATTCTGCAAAAGTGGCAAATCTAGTGAAAGCATATGTAGACAAATACAAGCATTCACGGAAGAAAAATCCTGAAGAGGCAGTCTCCTGTGAAAGGAAATAGAATATGTTTTCATTTTTTAGTTTTATTCTATCTGCAAAGTGCAATTTCAATGTGAACTCTTAACTGAAAATTGTACATGACAGTGATTTGAATTTGGTTTTGATAAAATTATTTTTCAAGATAGTGTATAATGTTTTGTTCTAAAGAAATACAAATCTGCAGGGCAACTTCTTTATTCCTTTTTAAAAACAGATGTCTAAAAAGAATAAAGGTGTAAAGAAGAATCATTAGGAATGTACGATTGTGTGGATACTTAGATGTACAGCATTTTGACTTGAATAAGAGAGTGCATTAAATTAGAAACTTCTGAGTATGTTGGGTTTGGAACAGGTATGTACAGTACATGTGGTCAGTCAGATTAAAGTAAAATTTTTCTTTTGATTGCTCCCTAATTATAGCAAAGATGAAATAATTAATTGCCTTGACAAATATTTCTAGTGTTAACTGGACAGGCTGAATGCAGGGGTCACAATGTGTATATTAAAAAAGCACATGGAGTTGTCTGAACACAACTGTTTAGATTTCAGAAAGAAAAGTCATAAACAGTAAAATGTGGTGCCCAAAAGCATGGGTGCTGCAGAACTGTTGTAACACCAAATAAAAATTATGCTGCTTGGTATTGTTTGTGATGTTTTTCAATTTGTTTCAAGGTAGTGGGATAACTTGAATAATTTTTATGTGTTGAAAGCCCTCAATCACCACACACTGATAACCGCAGTTCAGGTCATGCCCTTAGGCTAGTGGGGACTTAGTGTACTAGAGCTGGATGTTCAGAAACAGAACAGTTTCTTCTTCAAGAAAAATCAAGAAAGCTGGAATTTATTGTTAGGTTCCCAGTTGACCAGAGACTGCCAGTTGTGCCAATCTCAGCTGCGTAATACTTTTCTCCATTAGGTAGGGACTGTGGCATGGATCACCAGACAGGTCTTGGTGAGCCCGTGCCATCAGAAGCCAAATGTCTTCCTGCTTCCCTGAACACTGGAGAGAGGTTATTAGAGGTACCACGAGAATTCTAAAAATACGTGTGGGGTCACTGAATGTGCCTGGGGAATGCTTACACCTAAGGTAAAACCAGTTTTACTGAGGCAGCAGCAGGGAGGGTTGCTGGAATACTGAGATTGCTGTGTGCTCCTTAGGGAAAGAACAGTTTGAGCTCCTTCTCAAAGGACCCTTATTCTGATTTGTTCCCTTACTCTTACACAGTGCTGTTAAAATCTTGTCACTAACCCTCCAGTCCTGTTGTGCCATAACAGCCTTTGGTGTTGGCTCAGCCTGGCTTCCTCTCCAGCCCAAAGTCTCCTGGCCCAAAAGCAGGAATAAAACATTTTAACAGAAAGTATCAGTTGAGTTTTCTGAGAAATTCTGTCTTTGTAGCCAGTAGTTCCCAAATTACCCGTTTCTGGCAGAAAACACAGTCTGACTCTCTAAGTAACTTTTGTAGAAGCCTGAGGATGAAATAAGGGATATCCACCCCTGTACACACATGTGGTGTAGAGAGAGAAGTGTAAAAACGTGGTGTTTGTTACAACAGTTGATTGCTTGGTTTTAACTATAACTTTCTGCAGACTTAATGAAGCATTTGACTGTCTATATTTATTTTTGTGTGCCTAAATACAAATGCTGTGTAAATTAGAAACAGATATAATACATTTTCTACAGTCACATCAGGTTTTAGATTTTTCAGAATACTCAGTTTTACACTATGGTAGCAATTTGTAAGATCTCTTGAACTATTTTAAGCTAAAATTGGTTAGCACTTTTGAAAAATGTAGCAAATTGCTATGTGTATCCTGGTTTATCACGCCATGCGTACTTTATTACATTTTCCTTCTCTGAATTTTTGGATTTTAATCACTTTTTATATCTTTTTCTAGTCTATACAGTTGAGCCTTGCTATAAAGCTCCTTTCAGGAGTCAGATTAAGTGTTTCATGTGGGTTTTTTCCTCTTTTGGAAGAGAGGTGGAAACTGGGGGAGGTGGGAAGAAACAAGGGAGGATTTGAACTGGGAGAAGGCAGGGGTCATTAGTTTCCTGTTCTGCAGCTCCTGGGTGGAAGAGAAGCTGTCACTGGCTGCCACGTTGTTGGGGCAGTGACTATAGCGATGCTCCACTGTATTTCAAAACCTAATGAAGAATAGCAGATAGAGTAGCATGTGATCAGTAACTTTATTTTTTACAATTAAATACTTCAGAATTTATCAGAAAATACGCAGTTTGTTACAATTTCTATGTTGAATTAAAGAAATGCATTGCCTTAATCTGTAGACTCTGCTCCTGTTTCTCCCAAAAAGCAATGAGGTCTCTGCTGGTGCAGCTGCCTGAAAGGGGAGTACAGCAACCTCAGAGTCCTGGCTGTGTTCCAGCAGGATGAAAGCTGTATGTCTATTTATTGAAACACCTTCTACTGAAAAGTCCCAACGTGCACCAGCACTGAGGGCAGAGGGGGGGAGCTGGAGCCCCCTTGCTGCCTCCAGGGTAGTGGTGATTCCTTCAATCCAAACTGCCTTGTGGGAAACAATAACAAAGCTGTACCTTCTGTGAACTTATGCAAATCAAAAGGGTTTTCCTTGC
The DNA here is from genome assembly GCA_013399875.1 of Gymnorhina tibicen. Taxonomy (NCBI): domain Eukaryota; kingdom Metazoa; phylum Chordata; class Aves; order Passeriformes; family Artamidae; genus Gymnorhina; species Gymnorhina tibicen. Next base: position 137,711 of record VXAZ01001226.1, read on the forward strand.
ACTCCTTCCCCTGTCTCACTGTGCATGCTGCTTTAATGTCTCATCCTAAAGATATACCTTATGAGCACAGTGGCTGCCCAAAGTCCACAGTACTGTGTATGTAGACTAGAGTGCTGTCTACTGAAAAAAATACTCTAAAATTTAGTTTTGTGTAGTGCTTAACAGTTTCTAATAAATTCTTTTCTCTAAGCTGGCAGTGTTTGGTTTTAAATGACTCTGGCTGAAGTGGTTTGATTTGGAAAGCAAGGTAGCTCCTGTTCCTTCTGTGCACGTGCATTTATCTTGTTCTGTGTTGTCTGGGCGCCCCCTCCTTTACATCTCATTTAAGTTAGTCTTCACCCTGCCTTGCCACTCTGCAGGTGCTCCAAGCTGGAAAAAACACAAGTGCAGGTGGCAAAGGGTCTGTTCACCCTGGGACTTTCAAAGCATCGAGGTGTTCAGGGCCTGAGTGGAACACTGCTGTGGGAAGCAAACAGGGCAGGACTCCAACCCCTGGGTGTGCCCTACACACGACTTGCACCGACCAAAGCAGGGAGCAGCTTCACTGAGATACCCTCGGGGCAGTTCAGTGCAGGAGAGCCGGCCTGCCTTGGGAACAGAATTCCAGGCATCACTTTGCTTCCCAGGAGTTACCTCCACTGTACCTTCATGAGGTAACACCACAGGTAAGGCTGGCATGGGTGTGAGAGTTACAGTTAAGGAGCTATGCTGGCAACATTTTCCATTATTACTACGCATTACAATATTCACATTGATCAATACTTGATAAATAGTAGAGACAACAGTAAGGACAATAAAATAGATCACCAATTTCATCAAAGCCAGAGTGTAATCCAACACAAATTACTGCAGGAGCCAAACACAAGAAATTTTGGCAGCAGGTTGTCTTATAATTAGTCCTAAAGTTTTGAGGAAATTTAAATCTAAAACCCACTGTGTTTATTATAAGGAACATCAATCAAAAATAGCCAGGCATTTTGTGATGCCTTGGTGCAGTAGCAAGCGTGATGATAGAAAATAACTCATGGAAGTCAGAGCTCATTGTAAATTCCAGAGCCTTTTGCAAAAATTCAGGGTTTTTGAGGACTAGGAATGTAGCTTACACGTGGTCTTGTGTCAAGCCCTAAGCCTGGAATCGCATGGATTTTCCTAGAGGACTATTTAAATAAAAATATTTCTAATAACCATAGAGGATATTTGGTACTGGAGAAATATGTGGTTATGTGGGTCAGGGTGAGGGATTGCAGTTTTTGATGTGCTGTGGGTCAGCTACAAGTTCAGTTGTAGGTCAGTTGCCTAAAACTTCACAGGAGCCCACTAAGACCAGCAGGAAAACTGGAATTAGGGTGTAACCCCCTGTCCTAGAGAATGTTTCATACCTTGTGTTTCACCGCCTAACGTTGTTGTAAACAAAAAAACCACAGGATCTTGCCCAAAGGTCAGGACAAGGAGACACTGGCGTAAAAGAAAAATTTACAGTTTGCCAGGACAGCAACTTCCCTGTGGACATGCAGGTTCAAAGCCCCCAGAGAACAAAACCTACATATCCACTCACATTGCAGTTTGCAGGAAATTCACCTCAGAACAGCTGTCCAACAGCCACCCAACATCACAGCACGAGACAGACTTTACCATGGTTCACCTTAATGAGATTCTTGTTACTCTCATACCGCATTTCTATTCACCTGCAGTAAATCAGTTTGCAAAGGTATGGGCTCAGATTGCTCTCTGGTTATCTTACCCCATACAGAGAGAAGCCATGGCCCAAATGATGATTCTGATACAAACAGGTGAAAGGCAGCAGGCTTCTAAAACCAAGATGGTTTTGAAGTTATGGTAGTTTAAGGTACTGCCATCTCACCACAAACAAACTGGTGATAACTTTACTCAGTAGAATTAGCCTTGAATTCTCTGACACTTGAAAATGATCCATGGATTCAAACCCCTCTGTGAAATCCCCCTCATCCAAGGGAACCATCCAGCTGCAGGCAGCTGCCCTGCCCCTGCAGAGCTGCAGCCCACATGCTGCAGGTGCACCCTCTGCCGCGCAGGACACAGAGCAACCTTTTGGCTCCCTCAGCTCACTGCCCCTGCCAGGCTCTGCAGCCTGCACACACATCCCCTGATCCAGCAAGCCAAGGGACATCAGCCACAGAGCTGTCTGCGGCCACTCATGCCAGGAATGTCCAACAGCCCAGCAACTACCTGGTAGCAAAGGCAGAGGAGGGAGGCAGCACAATGGGATGAGTACAGGTGTCCCCAGCTGTTGCATGGCAGCAGATCTTGGGCA
>VXAZ01001226.1:145000-235614 GCA_013399875.1 Gymnorhina tibicen
TGGTCCAGTAACTAAGAAAGCTTCTGCCCACAACCACTGACTGTTGCTCTGGTACAGACTCCCAGCTCCCCAGAAGACTGGCAGAATGGAAAACCCTGTCTCAGAGTTGGGCATCATCCCTTAATGTCACTGACAGCTGTGGGACACATTTCCTCTGCTTATTTCCCCTCATGCTTTCACCACACTCTTCGAGAAGAGTTTTGTCTTCACTACAACCCCCAATCAGGTAGCTGAAGACAGCAGGAGGATTTCTACAACCATTATCGGAACTCTTTTGTTTAGAGCTACAACAAGGGAATTTCTCCCTATTGACAGGTTCTTGAACAACAGGCAAAATTAATACATTCTCATTAGAAATCATTACTTCTGCTATTATGAAGCTGAACTAATGCAGAACAAAACCAAGAAAACACTCAGCTTGTAAGTTCTTGGAAAAAACAAGAAGCAGCATGCACGGTGATCACTGGCACAGTAACTAACTACTACTTTTTTATCAAAAAGAACATTTCCTGCTCAGAACCACGAGTCAGTATTGGACTATTTACTTACTGAAGGATCATCTACAAGTAAAGGGAAAGCTGGGTCATTTATTAGCATTAACCCAAGTTTGGAGAGGAAAGCAACAGACAGGCACCAAGTATGAAACACAACTGTGCCCTGCACAACTTAAGACGATGTTTCTAACAGCTCGTTTTCCCCCTTTTCAACTGAATTTAAAAGGTATTGCCAGTGGGAAGTTGCTTACGTAAGAATTAATTTTCAGAGTCATGCAGTACTGCTCTGGAGGAAAAGGGACATCATCTGTCTCCTAAAATTTAACCTGCCAAATTTGCCAGCCACTTTTCAGAAGTCTGGATCACAAACACTGTCTTTTAGGTATGATGACACAGAGCATTTGTGTGGGGAAGTACGCAGGGCAGAAGTGACAGAGAAATTGTACTGTCAGTGTACTTACTGGGGTTTTTAAAGATAGGTAAAACCTACCTATTGTTTGGTACTGGAAAGAACAGAAACAACAGTGCTCACTGATACCAGAAAAATTATACAATGCTTACCTGCGACCACATTCTGAATATTTACCAATATTTTTTAATATTAAGGCAGCTGTTAATCGGATGTGTTTAGTTATTGGTCCCTCTTTTTCATCCTATGAAAGTAAAGACAAACAAAATGTAAAAGTGCTGCAGTTAGTAGCAGGCAACAATTACTACCTGACACTTGATTAAACAATACTAACTGTGAAATCTCTGAAGACAAGGTTTCTTGATCCTCTCCTTAATGCCATTAGGGCAGCACTCGGATGATTCACAATGGCCTTCTGTGCTCTGGGAGTAGAAGCAGTACCCCCTGCAGTTGGCTGCCTACATTAGTAAAGAAAGAATTAATAAAAATAAGCTTTGGGCTGCTTTCTAGATGATAAACAACTCGGAAAATTTATTTTACAATTTTTAACCTATCTGAACAGAGACACAAAGATCCATTAATACTTGGTACTGATACATGATTGCTTCCACAGAGATAAGCCTTACTGTAAAGCCTTCAGAAGATTCATGCACTTTATTTTATGTGAAAAAACAGTGCTCTTGAAGAAGTACTGCTCATCACCCATGACATTTGTGATGCAAAAGTAATATATTGTACTAGTAACACAGCCACTTCCTGAAGAGTACCAATTTAAAGGAATGTTTTATCAGACAGGACCTGTGACAGCAGCTATGCAAATGCCACCTGAGATTTGGCCAGAGAAGGTCCTTAAAGTATAGCTACTCAAAACTTGACACACCTCATTGGGACCATTAGACACTAAGACAATATAAAATATATATTAACTGTGATTAGTGAGGAGTAATATAAAATAGTGTAAGTTATGTTCTAAGACATAAAACAGGTAACTGTTAAATCAGATCAAACATCTGTAAAACCAATTACCTGTTACTGCAGCTTTTAGATTGAGATTAATAAATTAAGCAGGGTATAACAAACACAGCAGAAGCAATTTCTCCATTTTCAGTATTAACACTGAAGTCAAAGCTCTATTTCATGTAAAATCTTGGAAATTACTCATACCATCAGAGTTCAGAATATATAAATATGCAACTTCACCTAATGAGTTAGACTCATAATGTCATCCTAAAAAACAATTTGCAGTATTAGTGGTGAAAAATATCACCACACTTCAATACTTTTGAACAATACTATTATGAGGTCTTTTAATACCTAGAACCTGGTTAAGAAGTACAAGTAGTGCTTACTTGTAAACATAGCTTAAATCAAATGTCAATATTCTATTTTTTGAATGAAAACCTGTAAGAGTTTTATTTAAGTATCTTATACTGATATATTCTAACAATAAAACTTGAATTCTCTATTTAGAGAGACTTTCTAAGTAATCTGAGGTTCTAACAGCAAGGAAGCCCAGCTAAAAATTAAGATGCAGTAACAAGCAGACCCCTCCCGAAAACCTTAGCTCATAAACACTCTGTCATCCTCCCTGAATGGGAATAAAATAATATATATAATGTAGAAGTACAGAAAATATATCACATACGAAATAAATAAAAAGCTTTATGAAGTAAAAGGAGAACAGCAGGGGCTGAATTAAGAAACTGGTGGGCAATGACATGTTTATAGAAGACCAAGTACCACAGTAAAAGAATTATTCTCTTCATTTGTAATTTCTGCAACCATTTTTGTTTTCCGGTGGAGGCTGTTCTGAATGTCTCTCTTCAACAGTTATCATGCCATATTTTAGAAATCTGAAGTAGTATTGCCTTGATTCTAGAAATATTGAAAAAGGGATAACTGCAATAAATTAGGAAGATATTAAAAATTATCTTCTAAGTTCGAAGAAAAAAAGAAATTGATAAAAAGTTACTGAGACATCAAGTGGACTGACTTGTGTTTGTGGGCAAGTATCTCTCTCTTGAAACATCTAGATTTCTTGAATTTCTTTAACTGTATAATCAACTTAACTTCAAACCATACCATTTATGTTGTGATTTAAAGTTATCTCCTGCCCCACTCCACAGAGCATGAAGAATAATCACCTTTGCTTCAGTGGCAACAAGGAAAAAAAAACTACCATAAATCCAAAAGGATTCCAATGCATAAAGCTACAGTCAACATACAGTTAAATTGCTAGTGCTACCTGACCTTCCAGAATGTAATATTCAGCTACCTCTGAAAACCAGAAGAGGAAGAATTAAAATAATAAAACTTTAAAAGCAAAGAAATACAGAATTAAGATATAAAACCAACTCTGTATTGCAGCTTTACACTTCCTAACTGGTTCTAGCAAAAGCCATTAGAGATTTTTTCAAGTGTGTGTGGTGTTATGATAGACAGAAAGGATGACTAGGGAATGGGCCCTCATTTGTTATATTGTGTTCCACGTTTTACTTTCAGCACTGGTAACACTCACGATCTGCAGTCTCTGAGGTAGTTGTAAATTTTACTAAATGGTGAGGGATTAAGTGAAGAAAGTGCACCTAATAAATGCCTAAAAGTAGATGACAAACGTGCTTTGTCTCAGTACCAGGTTTTATTAAGCTGCTTCAGAGCCCATACAAGAGTTAAATGATACGGACTATCAGTTGTGAGCTGATGTATCTGACAAACTTCTAGGACTCAGCAAAAAGTAAATTGAGCCAAAACCTTGAAAGACAGCTTTCAAACATGAACCTGTAAGGCAGCTTGAGGCAAACTGCTGGAGTGAGCTTAGGGTTTCATTTGACAAGTCATTGATTCTGGAAAGCAAATTATCAAGTCTTGTCTCCCTCACGTAGCTGCCAGATGCTCTTTTCAGCTGTGCGAACAGAACTCTGGGGCAGCGCTGAAAGTAACGTGGGGGACGCGCTACGCTTCACTAAAATCTTCCTGTTTGTTAAGGGAGGAGAGTAAAAGTAACGGAAAGGGAACCTTTATGTTTTCGAAAGAGAGGGAAGTGTATTAACTGCTGTGAGTGCTGACAGAGAAAGGTCTCATCCTCTCCTTTTGTTCCAGCCCACTTCCTGTACTGGTGTTCAACTGACAGTAAGGCAAATAGATTCCACTCATGTGCCAAACCCACTCTTTCATTCTGTGAGCACTTTTTTTTAAAAACAAATTGATTTACCATGCAATCTAACAAAAAATAAAGCTAGTTCTCTCAACTGCAAGCAATGCACAGCCGTGAGAAGCAACAAGGAATGTCATGGAGAGTCAAAAGAGAATAATAAAATCATTTAGGCTGGAAAACACTTTTAGGATCACCAAGTCTAACTATTAACCACTACCACATCCACCACTAAACCATGTCCCTATGCACTACATCTGCGCATCTTTTGAAGACATAAAACATCCTATTCTGAGCAGAGGCATGTTCTCATTTCAATTTGTGTTCTGAAATCACAACGTTAGTAACTTGTGATATTGCAGTCTCAGTTTACCAAGAACTGGTTATGCATGTAAATTCCTGCTTTCTGAACCTGACCTAATTAGGGAATTCTGCCTCAGAAGAGGGGAGGAATGAACAGTTTTTCCCCTATGAGTATCTGTGCCAATTTAAAAGAAGCTTGTGAGTACACATAGCTACTGGACTGTGTTATCTGTGTGATGGAACATTATGAAAAGGCAGAGTTAAGAACACATCATGCTAGTAAATGGTGTCAGCCCTACACTTCCCACTTACCAAGTGTTTAAGGCTACATTACTATAATTCTTGTTTTTGTGGTTTTCCAAGATCGGAGTGTTGTTCAATTTAAAGAAACAAGGCACCATAAAGCAACTGTAAGTCTGTGTTAAGATGGTTTTTTATATTAAAAAATAAAAGGACTCTCAAACTACATTTCTCAGTTTTCATAACTTGAGTTTCTCTGCTCCTTCCAGCAGCTTGGTAGCAATTTTACAAGCCACAGAACAGACTGCAAAAATCTGCCCAGGACCATGTAATTACATCTTTAGCTTGCAACAAAGTGGTTCCAGTCAGTTACTAACAAAGGCCAGGTCTTAACACACTTACACACGTAACTGAACCCTGAACAACTCCACTAATAACACAGCCATCCCCAAAACCTCACACCAATGTGGTTGCACTCTCCAACATTAATTCCAGATGGTTGTAATGATTCTGGGAAAGAGAAGAGCCAAATGTGATTTCAGATAGCAACACAAAATCCGAAGACTCTGAGGAGTCTTTATCCTTTATCTTGCTTGCGTATTTAAAAGAAAGTTTATTACAACAGTCCCTGGATCAAATCAGCCCAAATTTACACCACAAAACTGTAGGGAATACACTTACAAGACAATCCACCTCAGCTGTGTGACATATGAACTGTACACAACAAATAACTTTCCATTTGTATTACAAGCACTTCCCTGTTATAAGGACAGTTATAAAATGTTGTCCAGTCGGGGAAAAAAATAGGAGAACATGTTGAGAACAATGTTCATCGTGTAGAGTTTTGACTCATATACTTCAAAGAATTACCTGTTCTTTTTTAAGATAACTGCAACTACATCATAATCTATTCCCCTTTTTATCGTACTGGAACGGACCTCAAATTTGATTACAGATTCTTACATACACAGAGTTTCACCTGATAAGCCAAGTTATAAACAAATTCATTTAATAATTTTTATTTCTCTTTATTTTCTCTATTGTTAATGAGGCTCAAGTCTCTTACTTATTGGAAGGCTTCTGATTTCCTGCTTGTCCATGTTCATCTTGCTTTAATCCTGCAAGCAAAGCATCTCTGGAACAGTGCTTATCCTGTTTGGGGAAAAGAGAAAGACAGTAAGAAAGGCATGTGGAAATTTACCAGGAGATTCCTACTGTTTTCTGAAGTAGTATGTGAAAGAAAATCTGCACCTGTAAATGGGTAATGAAGGAAAACCTCTGCCGCTGGAAAGGTTCACATCCCTCCCATAAGCACTGCCCTGGGTAGACATCTTTTCCTCCATGTTCGGTTGCTGCATGATAGAAAACCTGTGATGGTGTCTGAAACCACCTACAAAAAGAGGGAGGGGAATTTAATTTTTTTTTCCCCAGTTAATGGTGAGGTACAAATATAACAAGCATCAACTCATAGTGCTTAACTTTTTTTTTTTCTGAATTGAGACATGCATTGATAAATGAAAAGTTGTAAAAGTTTAAAGGGAAAAACATGTACACATATTACCAGTGAGCTACCAATAAATGTCAATATGATTTTTCCAAATCTGATTGAAATATTGTGGTTCTATTTTCTACTTACACTTCACCAAAGAAATAATGCTAATGTTAATTCCAATAGACCCATTCTCTGCAATACAAGCAAAATACAGCAACAAACTATGAACAGCTAAACCAGATTAGTTTCTTGTATTCCTTTTCCCATTTTCCTTCTTTGCTGGCAGTCACACTCAGACCTTATTTAAATCTGATCAACTTGGTGGCCCCTCCTCTGCACTCATTCCATCAGGTCAATGTCCTTCCTGTGTTGAGGACCCCAGAGCTGGAGGCAAGCTCTGCAGGTGGGGGTCTCAGTGGGGCAGAATCACCTCCCTTGACCATCTATCACATCTCTTTTGATGCAGCCCAGGCCACAACTCATGTTCTGTGCAGCAAGCACACAGGGCTGGGTCATGTCCAGCCTCTCCTCCAGCAGCACCCCCGAGTCTTTCTCAGCAGGGCTGCTCTCGATCTGTTCATCCCCAGCCTGTGTTGATACTGGGGGTTGCTCTGACCCAGGGGCATCGCACTTGCCCTTGTTAAACCTCATGAGATTCCCATGGGCCCACTGCTCCAGCTCGTCCATGTCCCTCTGGATGGCATCCTGTGCTTCAGGTGTGTCAATTGCACCACTCAGCTCGCTGTCACCTGCAAACTTGCTGTGGGTGCACTCAATCCCTTCATCTCTGTCATTAATGAAGATATTAAATAACACTGGTCCCAGTGCAGACCCCTGAGGGACGGCATGTGTCACTGACGTCCATTGAGACTCTAAGTCACTGATCACCACCCTCTGGATGTGACTGTCCAACCAATTCCTAATCCATCTAACAGTCCATTTATCAAATCCATCTCCCTCTAATTTAGAAAGAAGGATGTTGTGGGGGACCATGTCAAAGGCTTTGCAGAAGTCCAGATAAATGATATCTGTAACCGTTCCCTTAGCCTCTGACGTACTTACTCCATCACAGAAAGCCACTAGGCTGGTCAGACGGGATCTTCCCTTGGTGAAGCCATGCTGGCTTTGTTTGTTGTTACCTGTTCACCAGCAAGGGTACACCTCCTTTGACCCTCCTTTTCTGATTAATGTACCTGTACAAGCCCTTCCTGTTATTCTTTGTGTACCTTGTCAGGTTCAGTTCCAGTTCTGCCAGCTCTGTTCCACTCCCTTGTCCCCAAGGATCCCACTGACAATCTCCCTTAACAGCTGGAAGTCTGCCTTCTTAAAGTTCAAGAGGCCAACTTTACTCCTTACCTGACCTATATTTCTCAAGACTGCAAGGTCCACCAATGCATGACTGCTGCAAGCTAGGCTACCTCCCAGCTCATGTAGACAAAAGATGTGCTACTGTAACATATGTAAGATGGTAAGGGAGAACGACTGTATTTCAAAAAAACATGACATGAAAATAGTGAATCACTCAAAGCATTGGGGTTTTTTTAGCCTATATACACACACCTGAAAATGTATCGCAGATGTTACAAATTAAGCCCCTTACTCCAAGAGAGAAAAAATGGCCAAAAGATTTAGCTGCTCAAAATTCACTTCAATACAACTAACCCAGCTCATCAACACCCACTTAATGCTTGGACCAAAAGCTAGAAACCTAGCTGCTGCCAGCCATTTGGGAAGTCATTCCCACCAGCTGTCCTCACACACTTGGTAGACAGATGCCACTGGTGCCACAGTCTCACCAAAGAGGAAACACATGTATCCAACCTCAGCCACTCTGGTTCACACGCCTGTACTAGAGTTTCAGTTGTAAGAAAAGTATGTGTGTTAAGATGTTTGACAGAACTAACTGGGTTGAACAGTGCCAAGAGGAGATGACCTCCCATCAGAGACCTACTCCGAGTAGCCAAGGACGGAGCAACATCTACAAGCCAGAGCAGTCATTTATGGACAAGTCCACGTCAGGACTCTCAGCTTATGAATAGCAGATCAGTCAGTGCTTTGATCCAGCCACCTCCTTCCACATCCCACTACTAATGTCGGTAGTGTCCATTATGCAAACATACTTGAAACTGATACCTAGGCCTAAGTGTACAGATACTGATACCCGAGCACTATAAAGGTATCAAAGAGCTAATTTCACCTACTGAAGGGAAGCTGAGAAGGAGAAATACCTGCCTTTTGCTGTGGGTCCAGATAACCCATAGCAGGAAATGAAAATAAATGTTTTACATCCACACTGGCTCAACAGCAGGTGTTTCAGAGGACAGAAAGATGTCTTACAGAAAGTAAAGGGGAATAAACTTAAGCCTGGCACTAACCATTTTATGAAAAATTTCTGGCACAGATGAAACAAACTTCACAGAATAAGTGAAATCCAAAATACAGTGCAAAACATTTCAGTCAACATGGCAAGGCTTCAGAAAAATAAAGCTATTTCAGGTATGTTAGCTCATTCACTGTTTAATACATTCAGTGTTATACACTTCAATCACTGATCTAAAAAGATTCAAACTTACTACCATTTTGCAGAGAAAAACTATTTTTCCTTAAAGAAACACCTAACTACAGTAATAAAAAAAAGCTTACACACTGACAATATGGTCAGTTCAGTCTAGACTCTTGTTTCCACACTTAATTCAGCCATAGTTCTGTTCAGCTGCTGAACAGAACATTAATACCTGACTTGACAAGCACTGGAGAGTCAATAGCATTTTCAACTTACTTTTTAAATACAAAGCAATTCAAGAGCAGACATCTGCCTACCTGTGAAACAAAACAGCAGCTTTTAAATTAAGCTGCATACAATTAGCAGTACCTGCAGACAGCTGAAGTTCAAAGGAAAACACCTACTTTCTGTTACATCCTTAGTGCTAAGTAATGTGCTGACTGACACCTTTTAGAATTTAGAAAATAGAATTACTTCCACCTCAGATACTAAATCTGAACACATCTGCCAGAGGCCAATCATTTCAACTATTTGCATAATTCAGCCTCATCTCATTGTAGTCTTCAGACTCTACTAAATCTGTGGCATTTCAAATCTTGGTCTAATGTTTCCTAATTCAGTTCTAAAAAAACCCAAACCAAACCAAACCAAACCAAACCAAACCAAACCAAACCAAACCAAACCAAACCAAACCAAACCACCAACACACACCACTGGAATGTTGCTGACTAGAGCAGCCAAATTAGTCAGTAGGAGCAGAACATACTATTTTATTTATTCGTATTTATTCTGCTTTGCAATAAAATGTTTAAGGCCTTCACTGACTTCTGCATTGCATCTTTGAAGGGAAACAATGTTAATATTTTTTGAGAATTAAACTAAAGAACATGCATAGAGAAACAGGTGAAAATTACTGTTTCAAATGTGCCTCCTGTCATATCTTTCCAGTTAGCTATGAATATCACAAAAAACCCCAGTATTCTATCATTCTACTGTGATAAAACTGCCTGCTTAATCCCAGGAAAAAAAAGTTGCTAAGCAATCGAGAATGAAACGAAGAAGTGAATGTGAAGTTCACACAGACTAATGACCCACTCAAAAGAATCTTCTTGGCTCCCACTTAAACTACTCAATAAAAACAGCTAAGATTGAGAGCTATAAATAAAAAAAGAACAGGTGGCAATTACAAAATTTTCCTTATGTCTAATAGAAGCAGGAAGCCTACAGGAGATTTGATACACCTGTTTTTAATCAGGCTGTTCAAGGAATATGAATAAACAATATATATTTGAGGAAAATGCTAACTTAACATTTTGGTTCTCTCTTCATCACAGGGAATGACGAGTGTAATGTTTATCTAAACTGGTTTTAGGCTGGGACAGAAATAACTATTTTAAAGGTGACAGCATAAAAACAAGAGCTGTGTGTAACGTGAACTAGATCTATTAATGCAAAAATCTCTGAAAGCTTTTGAAAAGAATGAAATTTAACCATGAACAAAAAGCAGTACAGGAAGTAACAGCTAGATAAACTAAAGCAACAGAAATAATACACTAGGCTTGGAATAAAATACAGAGATCAATGGCCTTGTAGCCCTTAACTTTCAGTCTCAGGTAAACTTTCTGGAGTAGTATTTTAAGACAGACTACAAAAAGACTGATAATATAAGGTAATTGAATAGTATTGCTCCTCCTCCTGCCCCAACACAGCTCATCCTACATAACTTTAGACATGGAATGCAGTTGGTGACTTATGCTTTAAAACTGTAGTTCAGCAAACTCTTTGCCATGTTATAAGCTGGCAAGGCTTCTGCTGTGAAACTGCCCCAGCCTTTCAGTTCAATCTCAATGCACCCCACCTATACCTACACAGGAGTTAATGCATCTGTTGTTCAGCCAGTAGACCATGGCTCTATGGTTCTATTTATTAGCAGTAAGGGAGGAAACTACGAAGTAAGTAAAGGCTTACATATTTCTTACACAGAGAAGTGTCACCTACCAAAGAAAGAAAAATCATTTTTAAGGTGAAAATAGTGCAATGATTCAAAAAGCACCAGATCTCTATGTCTTGCAGTGACTGAATGATCTTAGAATTATGTTTGCAAGGAATGAAAGAAACAGAAATTACACCTTCAGGGGTTTCATACTAACTGGCTTTCAGTATTCCTATAATTCTGTTCAAATGCCTTATTTTTACTATCAGTTCCAAACATTCAAACTTCTCCATCTTTTCATCCCAATTTTCTGAATTTCCCCCCAGCTTTCTGTCAAATCAGCTTTATGTTCCCTTTGTCATCCTACAGCAATGAGGCCTCTCACTCTTTTTCATCCTATATGTTATGCAATTTTTCTCACTCACAATTTGTCTCCAGTTTTCAAAGTGGCTACTCGACAACTACCTTTTTTTCACCAATCTCTGCTCTTAGCCAGAAACTAAGCATATTCACAAACCTGAGTTATTTTAAAAATCAGTGTCAAGATACACATACTTTTAACAAGAGTTGTATCAAGTTTTTATAACCCTACATCTAAATTTCTGCTAGTTCGCTCCTCTACAAGAACAACAGCAGAAAAAAAAAAAAAAAAAAAATTTATCATGGCTGTCTAGTCTTACGGCCCAGTTTCTATTTGCTTCCTTTCATGACAATGGCGTCCTCTGGCACACAAATGGTATAATTACCAAAATTAGTCATAAGCTAAATAAGACTGTGACCAGGACACTGAAGTGCAACACCCTGCTCTTGCAAAACTGGGAACACAAGAAAATGTCAAGACATGATTTGTTACTGCAGTACAGGAACTATTTTTATATTTGCAACACAGAGAACAAGCTTCAGAACTTGGAATTTTTTTAAACTTAACTACACAACTATCATTTGTTACTGAAGAATCAATATACTGCAACAAAGCCACATAATACTCATTTTATGCTCTGAAGTATAATTGAGAGCAGTTAAGTGTCTTGCCTTCCCCCATCTCATTCAGTTTCCTCAACACTTTTCCCTTTCTCTTTTCCCCACTGACAAAGTACAAGGTAACTTAAGGAAACAGAATGGACGGAACTTGTAGAATCACCCTCTATATACAAGCATCTGTTACATATCAGTAAAAGGTAAATAAAGGAGCCATTTACTTTTTACAAGATTGCCACAGACACATGAAGTTCTGTCCAGGTTTTTTCATTTGCTCTGCATGTTGACTTGCTGCAGTGTATGAAGGTGGCTGCAAACTCATCTGCTGGCCCTGTACTTGAACTGTTGGTATCGACGTTGCAGGTGTGCTCTGTAGAAAAAGTTAAAACAATTTTAAACAGGGCTTGTTTCTAGACTTGACATACAGTTTACTGTTTGTTGAAACACTTTTTGTTTTACACCTTAATCCACCACAGGTGTTCAACTTTTAATACTTTGAACTCTGAATAAGCATTTGTAAGACACAGTAATAGGAGGCACATACAAGTTTCCACTGTAGTACTTATGCAGAACTTCCTAATATTCAAATAATAAACTTTATGCTCAAATTCAAATACAGAATTATGACTGCAAAGAAATTTCTTAAGGGCACTAGTGGAGCAAAGGTTAACATTATTTTTCAAACTTTGTTTGTTACAAACAACAAGCTTTGTTGTTATTTACGAAAAACAAAATGCATGCAAACTCAAGGCATTGCAGTATCATCAGCATAGTGAATAGCACCACATGCTCAGAATTCAACATCAGAAGATGCTGTACAACTTGTATACAATGAAAAGAGAAACATTTCAGACAGGAAAATGTTGTTCCCCTCGCTCCCTGCAATATAACAAGACACTTAACACTCAACTAAAATTATCTTTGAAATTACCAAAAAATACCTAAACCCAAACCAATTTTATTTCTTTTCTGAATAATAGATACTGAATGCTGAACTTTCAATTTCAAAACAGTGTCTGTGTCAGAATACTGTTTCTCTTCTTTCTTTTCTCCTGGAAGGGTCTGGTCAGCAAGACGTTTATAAGGATGATGACAGTAGAAAAATTAAGCCTTTGAGTATTATTTAGAGATGAAAACCTAACATCCTTTTCTTCCCCACTGTTTGAAAACGAATTCACACTCTAAAGAGACCAAATAAAATTACATTCATGTCTGTTTAAGAATATTATAAGGAAACACTTTCAAATGGTGCACACAAAATAGTCTGTTTAGATCTTTACAGCTCTGTTACTGAGTAACTTTAAACTTTCACTACAAAGAAACAAATAGCTAACTGCAAGTTCTACCATTTCATTTGCATGTTGATTTACATTTTCTTCCTGTTGCTCTCTACTGGCATTGTGGACAACAGTCACACAAGGTAGTGGGTTAGTAACTATCACAGATTATACTACCAATAACATGACTGAAGGGACAGCAAAAAAGCCTGATCAAAAGCAGAACTGTTCCCATATCCAAGCATAAAACATGATTAAAAATAAGGCAAAACCCCTTAATACAGCACAACTACCTATGATGCCTGTGATCCATCCACATATATGAAAAGTTTTAAGAAAGGATTGAGTCCATTAGTCATAACTACAAACTATTTTGAACTCAGCAATGATTTTCACCTAAAGACCTTTAAACTATTTTACAGAATGGGTAATGAATCCTTCACATGATATTTTTTAACAAAAGGTAAACACAAGTGGAGCCTTTTAATATCAACATCCCCTTAAAAAGGCATTTTTAAAATGAAGCTGCATGGAGTGTCAGCAGTACAGCTTGTTTTGCAACCTTCACTTGGCATACCAGTATCAACACATTATGATGATCTTTTATGTGATTTTTTTATCCCTGTAGAACTTCTGTCTCATTTAATGTGCTGAAGAGAAAATGAGCTTACTGAATGAATTCAGTATTTCATTTAATTCTCATCATTCAATGTGTGGTTCATGTATTATTTACTCCATTCACAGCAAACCCTGCAATTAATCCGGAATTATGAATTTTCTCAAGGGTTTCTCTGGCAAGCTCTCCTAGTGGTATTCAAAGGTTTTAATATCATCTCACTGAAAAATTGCTTATTTTAAATAAGTTGATCTGAGCTATACAACACAAAATGTTACATGCTGAAAATGAAAGAGGTCAGAAAGAGAAACAAATTTTCAGGACAAAAAGTTAACATTCAGTTTACCCTCCCATTTTTTTCCCACTTTTTTTTCCCAGTGAGAAAAAAAGCTGATAAATTGAAAAGAAACATGTAAAATAGTTGCTGTTGTTTAAAATTCTCTTCTTACTGCTCTACTATGAAGTAGAGTAGTTTCACTCAAACTTGGTGGACACAACTTCCATGTATTTTTTAAGACAAATCCATTTCTTGCCTATCAGCTTTGCTTATTATATTTTTAAATCAACGCATAAAGCAAAATCACATTTGCTTTCCTAGCATTTTTTATTTTATTTTAGAAACGGAAGTTTTACATTCAAACATCACAAAGCTTTCTTCTCTTCATTCAAGAGGTCAGAAAGACCGCTAATTTTTGGTTTCCTTTTCCTCTATTGTCATTTATCAGTTTAGTAATGCATGACACATGGGATATCACTGAAATTAGGTATAGCCTTTGTTTTTCAGAAATAAACTCCTTTTTCTCCCAGAAATATACCTAGAAATACTTGCTATGTGCTACCTACTTTACAGTACTCATATGCAATGATTATGTAAATTCACCTATTTCTTTAACATACAGAATGGTGACAGACATTAACTTTTCTCTAACGAAGTCTTTCTGAGAAAAGTAACATTGAAAAGTCTTTCCCTGGGGTATAAAGATTTCAGAAAATTTCCTTCTCTAGCAAAAACATTTAATGAATCCACATTTCCCAAGAAAACAAATGCCCAGTACTCCAGTACACTTGAAAGCACTTCATGACATCCTTTTATAATCAAACTAGACTTCTCCATGATACAATTTGCAACTGCCACCACTTAGCCCTTTTCTCACAGGATCTTGGAACCGAAAGATACCTCTAGAGCAGCATCACCTACCTCAGTAGGGTTTGCATTCAATTCTAAAGTACACAAATACAAACCCTTAATGCCTGTACAGTCTACTTACAGAGCAGATACTACAGCCTACTTCCAATAAGCAGGTAGAGATTTTTTATCTAGACTCGGTTGACTTTTAGACTGAGGTACTGGAGAGGGGGAAGAAATTTAGCCTGGTCATGAAAAACAACAGTACAACCAAGAGCTTTCTGCTAACTAAAATGGACTGTTTACAAAGATGTTAATTTAATTTTATGCACAAGAACTCCTACATTTGGGCACACGAGCTCCCTGTGTGGTAGGAATAACAAACCCTATGAGTTGGGGCCAGAAGTGGCCTCCACTTACATTTCACAGAACCAATGACGCTATTCCCTTTATGCATGAACAGATAACTATTTTATCATGATACCTGCCCATTTTATTTAAAAGGCCTACTGTGCCACCAGCAAGAGAACACTGTGCATCCCAGTGTGTTGGGGATGCTGTTGACGTGTAGAGCCATATGCAGTTTAAAAGCATTAAGCTGCATTTTTTCCCCACCATTAATATGTGTACACCCACTGTAAATACATGTAATTTAAAAAGAAACAGTTAATTATTAGTAAAAATATTTTTCAAGTATACTAGGATTTACAGCTTGGTATGACAAAATTTTTTTTAGCTTATTCATGATAATGAACCTATCTATAAAAAGGTAACACATAAGCTGAAAACAAATAGAGCAGAATTTGAGTGTGAGAAAGGAGTCAAGTGGATGACTAGGCACCAAAATAAATGTTCTTTTCTTGTTAGATTACTGAAGTTTATGTCTCCGTGCAACAGTGTGCTTCACAAGTGAAGGGCAATAAAAGCACAGAGATTCTGTACTTCTCACTACTTCCAGCTGAGAAACTCATTTGCTCTGTGGCTAGGAGTGAATTACACCTCCTGGAGCTGCACACCTGCTTTCTGGTACATGCTAATTCTCAGCTTTCCAATCAACAGAGAGCAGGAGCAAACACTCAAGGCCACACGGATTTTGCCACCTAAATTTCAACACAAGCATGTTTCAAGTGGGCAGCCTTAAGAGAAATGGGCGTGCATTGTTTGTGAGGGGATGACAGCGATGAGCAAGAAAGTCATTACTTCAAAAGCCAGATGAGGCAATTTAAATCAGATATGCTCAATTCTAAGAACCTGGCGTGATATCAGAGCATTCCTTTAAAACACACACCAATTGGGACAAACCAACATGGTTATGTTCAACAGATGTTTTGGAGGCGTTTGAAGAGGAATAAGAAAATGTGGCAAAGAAAATCATACAGATAGGTAATTGCTCATTTCTTTTTCAACCACCAGTCTAGCACAATGCCTCAGGAAAGCAATAAACCAGGAACAGAGAACACCAAAATAAAAGGAAGCCAAGAAAGTACAGTGCCAGTTCTCTCTCCTCTCAAGAGTACATTTCATGAGCTTACAAAATATAGATGGAGATATAAGAACAAAATTGCAACCCTCTATGTATCACGTGTACCTATTCTGACATAACTAATATATCCCCGTTTTTTATCACAATGCAAAATATGAAAAGAAGTTTTTTAAAATTCAGTATACATACAGTTATTTTTCAACAAGCTTTGCTAAGGTATACAATTAACAGTGAATAATCTCAGGTTATATACACAAGATACCTGTATTTGTCTAATTGGATTTTGATGGCACTAACATGGGTTGTCCCATAAACAGCAAGTATACAATTTTCATTATTTTAATAGGCCATTTAAATTAACATTTTTCCCCAAGTACACCATACCATCCCATTTCAAACTACTATTCATATAATGAAACAAATTTCTCTAAACTTCTACATTCCCCTAAGGATTATTTATTTCTTTCTTGCTTTCCTTAGTTTTCAGATTGTTGTTCCACTCCTGCCCTATGTGGTCATCCTTCCTTATCTTCAAGCATTTTCCCTTTCTCCTCTCTAGTTACATGACAGCTAATCCTACTGTAGTTGTATAACCAATACTCTCCTTCCTTTTCTGTCCTCTGAACCTCTTTTTTCAGCATTCCTGTTTGGTTTTACTTTTATTAATTTCTTTTTCTTCTATCCCTTTCATACTTCTTGGAAATACAAGCTGTAGCTTAAAATAAAATTTTAAGCTAACAAGCAAACAGGAAATCACACAGTAAAAGCTTCAGTAGCTATGTAATTTTGCCACAGCTAATATCCCTTTATTGTCTGTCCCTCACCATTTTTCTCCACTGGATTGTATTTCTAATAAATTGTCACACTGTTTGCAGTAAGAGCCATGCTCTCCTTCTCCTTCTGCAAGACAGCCAATATATACTTAGGTACTTCAGAGAGGATAAAACAATGCAGATGCTCAAGTGAAAAAAAAGTGTTCCTCAGCTGCTGCTTTTCAATGAAGTCAGGGACAAGGAAGCTGCTTATCAGATGAAGAAGACCCAAAACGTGAGAGAGAAAAGAGAAGATTACACAAAGCCTAATCTTAAATGAAGTCATCACTGGAGTTCACAGCAAGTTCATGAAATTTGGCTACATTTCTGGATATTTAAAGATACTCCTAAAAGCAGACTTAATATTGGAAATACTTAGCATCTCCTTTTCCAGAAAAGCAATGGCTATTGCAGCTGCTCAGCAGCTTCGGAGAAAGAGCAAGCTGGCCAGGGTGATTTTGGTACTGTTTATAATCCAACATGTTAATTTTAAAGAAGTGGTAAAGATCTCTGCAAATCTTAAACCAAACTATGATGATCACTATTATCTGAACAGAGTACTCTAAAATGGGTTCCATTGTAAGTCAGTACTTGCAATATTATGATAGACATGATCCATAAATATATATAGACATATGGTTAAGGCAAATAGCTAATGAATAAATTTCTCACCGAGATCAAAACTAATTAACTCATTTCTCCCATATTTCTGTAATTTTGAAGAAAGGAAGGGCATCCTACAGAATGCAAAAGGAGCAAACTTTCAGGTAAAGAGACATTAAACCAAGTTCTTCTGATCTGCAAATTTCTACTGAATGGCAAACCCGGCTGGCAGCATTTCTGTTTGTAAAGGTAATGAAAAATATAGTAACTATTAATGACAGTGATACTAGGGGTAGTGTAAAAAATAAACTATCGGCACAGAAAAGATTTTTTTTCTATCTTCCTCCTCTGGTATCATGATACACATTATTGAAATCAAATAAAATCATTAAACGTAATACTCCCTTCTCAAAATTCTTAGAATCTGATTAGTTAGTAGCTGCTTGAGATAAAACTGCTAATTCTTTTCAGGTACGTATTAAGGGAATAAATAAACAAACATATTCCATTCAAGAGACACAACCACACCATTTTGTACTTCAGCCAAATCCTTAGCAAAGCTACAACAGAAATTCAAACTGTCTAACAGCTAAAGACACTTGGTGTAAAAAGCAAGGCATAGCTAATACATCCACACTACAGAAAACCTAGCATGTTGTCCCTATGATGGTAACAGAAGCTATTAATTTTGATCAAATTTTGATCAAAATTAATTTTGATCTTGATTTTGAGCTATTAATTTTTGATCAAATGTTCTTACTTATATCTAGTAAGAACAAAGATAAATAACATATCAAAAAATTACATATCTCCCTCCAACAAAACCTAAATGAAAGTTTAGGAATGAGTTCAAAGACATTTTAAGAAGTAACTCTGTGCGCTGTCGCAGTTAAAAGCACAAAGTAGAGAAAGTAGAAAAGGAAGGTAACTTGTTAACTGCTGACCCTGATTTCTGACAACTAGAAAAGTCCAAAGAGTTTTCAAGAGCAAATTAACTTGTCACAGAAAATGAAGTAGCACTAGCCAGCACCTGTCACATTTTGAGTTCTAGGTCTGTGTATCACGTCTATACCTTCTACTTTGTCAAAGGCAAACAAACCCCCAACCAAAGAAGGAAAAAAAAAAAAAGGTAAGAAATAAAAGACCTGTTACTTCAAGGTCAAAATGCACTAACGTACACTCAGGACTTCATTTCCTCTCTCTGGTCTATCAGAACTCTAACTGCCAGACCTACCTTCTATTCTCTTTGCTCCTGTTCACGTTAGGAATGAGGTTTTTTGGAGAGGGATTTTCTTTGTACAAAACTAAAATAAATTCTAGAGAATGGAATAATCTCAAACATGATTATTTTACTTATTAATACTCCTGATGTCCATACCTCATTTCTAGTAAAGTGTTAAGTAACCACTTTCAAAAGGTTAAATGAATTCAATCAATTAAATGAATTAAAAAAAACCAACAAACCCTCTTCAAAGCTTAGCAAACAGAAAAAAACCCGCCAAAACAAGGCTTGTTTTATTGATAAACATTGTAAATATTTTGTAATGAATAAATGTAAATATTTAAACAAATTTACAAAATAATACTTTCTGCTAACTGTAGTGAACCCACAAAGCAAGACTTTGAAGACCAACTTTAAATGCAAGAACTTCAACTCATTTCAGCCATCCAGATGCAGCTGCGGTTTTTTTCAAAAAAACATATTCACCCCTCCACAGTGACCGAGAATGAAATGCAGAAAAATACAGACATTTTTACAAGACCATCCAGCAAATCATTGTTGTTTTCAGAACAGTTAATCCTTAAAGGAAGAAAACAGTGAGCAGAAGTTGTTTCCTCACTGCATATTATCAAGCTACAAATTCTGAATTCCACTATTGTCACTGATATTGAAGAAGTATGTAAACTCTTAAAACTTTAGTCTGTGGAAGAACAGAAGGCATCATTTTCTGAGTATTTTAAATACTATGCAAGAGATATCGACCGAGCTCACATTTTCAGCCATGTTATTTCACAGTATTAGTCAGAATCACAGAATAAACATAAAAAGAACACTGCAACATACCTGTGTGACCATGCTTTGTATATACGTGGTTGGATGCTGCTGCTTTTGTTGAACAGCACTTTCTATTGCTACTTTGGCTACAGTGCTTGGATCCGCTCCAGCTGGCACAGCAACCATAGTTGCACTGCAACCAGCATTGTTGGGGTCACTGATTGTAACAATTCTAACTCCTACTTTATTTGGAATTCCTGGAACAGTTTCCCTGTCATTATCCTCTGCTGGCCTCTTTGCAGTTTTGCATTCTGCTGTGCCATTAGTAGACCGAACTTCGGAGGACAGGGTAGACTGGGACACTCTAGGTCCTGAGTGTGGAACTGCTATGATTTGATGCCCCTGTATAACAGAGGCTGTAGATTGTGGTGAGACAACTACACTTGGGCGTTGCTGAGGCACATCTGAATTCAAACTTGAAGCTAGAGGTCCATTAGGTAAATCAGTGTTGGTACCACTAAGTTGCTGGGTTAACAGTTTTGCAGCCTCCTGTGTACCGCTTACAACAGGTGAACTACTCAAAGTTAATACAGGCCCATTAGAAATTCTTTCCCCTTGATCACCTTTGGCAGTATCTTGCTGCGTGGCATCCAAATTCCCTTGTTGTTCCACTGAAGATATCTCACCATTTCCTACATGATTGGAAGTTTTGTGATTTGGAATGTTTTTGCTCAAATGAGAGCAATCTCCTTTATCAAAATCACAGATTCCATTAACTAGGGGCTTCTTCAAATCACTTTTAATTTCCTGTGTGTCCGTTTGTTCAAAGTTCTGCTTTCCAGGAGCTCCGTTCTCACCCATTTCTAATGATGGCCCATTACTGACTTGTGAGCACTGATTGGCCTCATTCTGTGTTTTCCCTGAGTTAGAAGGAGGTAGACTGGAGTCACTATACTTTCTCCCATTTAAAAGACTTCCCACCTGCATTTCATTTTCTTTTGCATCCCCATTGCTGGTGTTTGCAGCTCCTCTTCGGCAGGAAGGGTTCTCCATAACTTCAATTTTACGTTCATGAATGTGTAAACCTGTTGCTTCCTTTGCTTCTTCCTCCTTTTGGCAAATTATTTTATCACCTTTGAATGGGGGAGCAGCAGTACACGGTGATTGTCCAGCTGAAGGTGCTTGAGTAGCTGGAAGGGTTTGCACCTGTAGCCCAACTCCTGTCTGTGCTCCACTCA
Source organism: Gymnorhina tibicen (assembly GCA_013399875.1). Classification (NCBI taxonomy): domain Eukaryota; kingdom Metazoa; phylum Chordata; class Aves; order Passeriformes; family Artamidae; genus Gymnorhina; species Gymnorhina tibicen. The sequence goes on from VXAZ01001226.1 coordinate 165,655, forward strand.
CTGCAATTCCTGCTGGAGCAATGATCTGAGTTGCATTTCCCTGACTCACAGTTGCAGTAGCAAAACTCGTATTTGGCACAACTGTTATCGTAACCTGGTTGCCAGTAGTCCCTTGGAAAATAGTTGCTGGGCTGTTTGAAATCAACTGGCCTGGCAATATCTGTAAATTAGAAATGGGTACTGTTTGCACTGCCCCTTGGGGCGGGATTGCACCTGGGACCAGCTGAACATTCTGCTGTCCAACTAGCAGCTGCTGAGTTGGAGACTGTCCTTGAACTCCAAAACCTGGTGTCTGGTTATTGGCCATCTGATAAACCACCTGAGGGCTAGGAGCTCTTGCATTGTTAGGTGGAGGAATCTGTGGAGCTGGGAGTATAAGCTTCCCCCCTGGTGTTGAGGGGCCTCTTTTTGGAAGAAGCAGTTGTTTAATCAGGCTAGACTCACCGGAGTTGGGCTGGCCAACTCCTGTATTAGCTTGTTGTGACTGAACTTGCATTTGCATTGGTTGTTGTACCTGTACCTGCTGCTGCGATGATGCTGGTGAATGTTGCTGCTGCTGCTGCCTCTTTACAGAAAGCATCTGGCTAACAGTAGGAGGGGGTCCTTGTGACTGAGGAGTGGTAGATGAAGATGACATAACTGTAGGGACTTGATTATTTGTAACTGGACCTGGGGATGGTGAGGATGATGGAGTAATGCTCGGCTGTCCAGCCAACTGGACAGTTTGGCCAGCAGGAATAGAAGCTGGGTTAGCAAGCACAATTTGATGAATGGCTGGTGCGTATGTCTGACCTTGCTGAGCTGGCTGGCTTACGATCACTACACTTTGCTGGGATGGTGGTGGAGGCTGCTGCTGTGGCTGCTGCCCCACAGCAGATGGACCTTGCTGAGATGGCAGAGGCTTTGGTGCAATATTCTGAAACCCTACTCTAGATGTTGGTGGGTTCTGAACACCTGCAATTGTAACCACCTGCCCAGCTGCTACTTGGAAATTTTGAACTGTGGTAGCAGAAACAATGTTAGATGCAGAGGTTGTGACATACTGCTGTGGTGCTATGATGACTGTATCTTGTTGCTGGTTACCCACAGAGGACGGCTGAGATGATGTCTGCCCAGGTTGTGATGATGTGCTGATTAGCTGTTGACCCTGTGAAACTGCTGAACTGCATGCTGGTAGGTTTTGTACTCTGCCAAATATATGACCCTGAGGTACAGCTTGCTGAATTACCGTAACAGGAGTGCCTGAAGGTATCTGTCCTGGTACCACTGCGTGCAGTGGAGACTGTTGTTGAATTACAGGTTGGTGGTGAAGCATCTGAGAACTCACAACTGTAACAGACGGCTGCTGGCCTGTAGTGCTGTGATTTTGATTAGAAGCTCCTCCTACAGCAATAGGAACAGGAACTGCAGACTGAGGAACAGAGCTCTGTATTACTGCGGCCTTCACTACTTCACAGGATATTGGACCTTTATTCTGTATAACAGTCATTGGAGCATTCTGTTGTGTATGAATAGGATTTTGTGGAATTCTAGAAACAGTCTGTGCCACAGTGTGAACACCTTGAATTGGAAAAGACATCTGTGTTGCTGTCAAAGTTGAAGACTGGTTAATAGGGGTCCTCTGATAGTGATTTCCTACACCTGGTAGCCCATGCGGGATTCCTGTTGAAATAAACACAGTAAAAGTTTGGAAGCAGAGATTATTTCAAACACATTAACTAACAAATTTTTAAAAATCCAAGATTTGAAATTGCAATTCTACATGAAGCAGTTTCTATTCTCAGCTCTACAGAGTCTGAATTAATGATGCAGCAACAATAGCTTGTCTGCTGGCTGGCAAGCTTATGAGTTACACATCAAATACTAGAATGGCATGCAAGGAAATACTGCAATACTATTCCCAAAATTACTGAATAAACTCAATCAGAACATGTGGCCTCAACTTCCAACACTTTCAAGCTACGTTCAAAAATTTCTGGCTTTTATTATGGTTTTGGGATCAATGCAAAATGCTTTATACATAATTAATTTAAAAACCTGCTGGCAAAGGAGACGAAGACACATCAGGAATTGAATCAACCCGGACAACTGGGGTAGACGAAGTTGGTGGCTGCTGATAGTACATCTGAATGGGAAGTGGTATAGCTCTCCTTTTCACTCCTACCACGTGTATATGTGCTTGACCATTGTTACTTGGATCTTCTACTCTCTTCACTGTATGATTTGGAAAGACAGTTCTGCCAAACACAACATAAATCTATGTTAATAAACACAATAACAACTCTCTTACAATCTTTTTCTTTTACCTAACTGCTCTTGTGTGCAGAGTAATAGCAGGAATACCTGCATCTTTACAATACAGTAGCAGGATTTTCCAATAGCATGTGAGTGTTCATCACTGAGGACTAGCAGGTCCCCTAGATGGTCGAGATGTCATAGAACCTAAGTGAAAATTACAAAATCTCAAAAAACTACTTCAGAAAGAATTAGAAGGACTAGAGACAGAGAAAGAACCCATTCAAAGATCTTGAAATAGAATGAAATAAAATTAAACAAACTCTAAACATTTGCTTCAATTAAAATTCCAAAACTGGATGTCTTTCAACTCAGTACATCTTTTCTCAAAGAAATCTAAAGCTACCATTTAGTATTGAGATATACAATTTTTTCTTTACTGCTGCATAAATTCTTGTCTTACCGCAAGCATTTATAAAATCCAGTTGATGTTAGGATTCCACCTCGAGCTAATTTGCTACAAGTAGAGAGGTATTCAGAGTACATTTCTGCTCGAGAGACTGAGCAATCAAGGTTCACTTCAAAATGGGCATTCAACCTGAGGATAAAAAAATAAACTATGAAGCAAAATACTGTATCACAGATACTTTTGAGATCTGCCAACAACATGGAAAATAGCATTTTAGCATATTGCTTTGTCAGATGTCTGTTTCACACTTTCTCCTTCCCACTGCTTATTGAATCAGCGCACTGGACCCTTAACACTTGTGGTCAGTTTTACATGCAATATCTTATTTACGTATTTATATACATATTATTTATGCAGAATAGTCTCTACATATGCTTTTTTTATTGTATATTCTGCAAAAACAAATGAGAATGTATGGTTTGTTGGCATCTCCTCCCCACAGCTCTATTCTTATTCCTTAATGATTCTACTTTAGCAAAAGATGAGCAGAAAGCTAGCTAATTCTTCATCACAAATATTTATCGTGAGTCAGTACTTGGAATCTGAGTTGATTTACGTAACACAAATCGCTCAGAAAGATCACTTGCAATCTGCACAAGAACCACAGGAGAGATAGTTTCTCTCTAAATATCTGACAATAATATTAGTTGAAAGCAATAGAATTTGGATGGAAAAGACTCTGATCTTCCCTAACTTGAGATTCACAATGATCACGTAAGAGTTTCGCAGGGCCTAGCTTCATAATTCGATAATTACTTTTACACTGCTTCAGTAATATAGCAACACATTACCAGATGAAAATACCTGTGAAACAGGTAACACTGCTTGACAATTTAAAAAATAAATTAAATCAAGATCAGAGTTTAAAATCAAATCAAATTTTGTCCTAAGAGACAAAACAACTAATTTCATGGATCAACAGGTGAAGACTGAATATTCTGGTTGAGTTTTTGTTTTCATACTTCTTCAAAGCAATGACAGAATGGATTTAGTTTACACTTTTCAAAAAATGAGTCTAACAGTAAAGAGAAGCAAACTAGAAAATTCTGTGACACATGAATTCAGTATTTTTCTTTGTTTTTCTTCTCCATTACTGTATTTGAATAGAACTGTATACACTTACCACTGACATGCAAATTTCTCGCTGTCTATTTCTACTATTCCTGGAGGTGGAGCAACATGTGGTGCTGTCCTAGCGGCTGTAGAGAATGTGGGGAAGGAAAAAAACCAAAACTTGCTGAAATGTTTTTTGTCCTCCTGAATGAAGCACTTAATGACATCCACTGGTACAGTTTCTCGTATGTTTGTCAGGAAGGATGTATCCAGCTAAGGCAAGTCACAAAGGTGCCCTACGCAGACTAAAGATCTGCACCACAGTTTACCCAAGTGAAGCAGGGCTTGCCAGGGCCAGAGTCACCACTGAAGTGGTGTGCACCTACTGAATGGCTGCTTCCGAATTCATGATCTCAGTACTTTACATCAGTACTGAGTACTGAGCATCATTTTAAAGTGGCACAGTACTCCACCAAAACAGGCACAAACACACAGCAATTATTTTTCCAATTCTCAAGTGGATGCAAATATAATGCAAAAGATTTTGTGGCAATGTCACATCAGTTCATCCTATTCACTCTTTTTCACCCCCTTGGTTACATTCTCTCCCAGTCATTTTTGCTATGGTATCTGCACCCATTCCAGAAACAGCACACTTAGACATGCAAGCCAGTGTCTGTTGCAATGGTTCTTTCTCAGTAACTTCCTACGAAGAGTTAAGATTTGGTTCACATAACAAGAAACTGTTTAGAACCTTCAAGAGTGAGTCTATCTCATCTCATCTCTGCAATTCTGTCAAACACTACATGTTACTGCCAAATAATACCCAGTGTAAAACACAATATAACATGGACCTCTAATTCTCTGCAAATTGTAGGAACAAATCTAGAATGGATACTTTTTCTTTCCATTGAACAAGTTAAAATAAGCAATGTATGTAACTTTCAGAGAATTTTCAGATTAGCAACTGAAAAACATTAAAATTCTTTCAAAGCTTGTTTCACAACAGTTTTGGCTAACACAGCGTATTTACTCCGTGAGCAAGTGTTCCAAAAAGATACATATGTTATGCATAATGTTACACTTACTTAGGTAAACTAGTCAGAAATCTAGAGAAGACAAAAATCATAGATCATATGGGAAATTTTATAGAAGAATGTGTTCTCTTGCTGTGATACTCACCTGGGACACCTGTTGCATGGGCCTGTGAAGAACCATGATCCATTACCTGTGGTCTGACATCAAGTATTCCTTGCTGGCTAACACACTGATGTTCAATGAGCTTTACAGCAGTAAGAGCATCGGGTCCAAACATCTGGATGTCCATAGAAACCAGACATACTAATGTATCTAAAGTATTGAATGTAAAACCAACAATGACATTAGGACAAGACAAATGAATGCTGTTGAAACATACTGATTTGCTTTAAAATGTGTCGAAAGGAAACAAGTCTTTGCATGCTTCTGTACATTTGTTTTTTTTTAAACACACTTCATGGCATTAAAATAAAATACTTCAGAATTTTTAGCATCATCAATTCCTCAAGGACACAACGAATAAATTTAGTAAATTCCATCCCCATACTGTGTGCTCACATACACACAAGCAAGCCACGTTTTTAAGAATATGTCATGGTCAGCGGTTAAGTCTTTTTTCCTACATAAGGGAGAGTAGTAGTAGATTTTGCTTCTCCCTTACCTATGCTCTTCTCCACTTTAGCAATCTTTGAGCAGGCCACTTCTCCCATTTCTGTGAGCATGTATAGCACCTCAAGTGCTGAGATTACAAGCAGCACATCTGGTAATGTGAGATGACATATGATCTCTTTATAGGATTCTTGATCGACATATTCACAAATTAAGACACCATTATCTTCAGCCTTACAAAGATTTGCCAAGATTTCCATGCCTGAAGAACAGATGCAAAGTAAGTTTTAAACAGCAATAATTACAATTCTGATACAACAACAGGAACAGCTAGAGATCTTACCTCTCATTTTTAAAAATCTATCCCTTGACATGAGGCATTTTGTAACAGTGTGGAACATTAGATGAGTAGTTTTGAAATCAACAGGATCCAAAAGAAGCTGATGAGAAAGAAAAAAATTACTAACACCATCCACATAGTGCTAATGGCTCAAATCCTTAAATTTGCTTACCAAAATAGAAGATTCAGAAGTGTTTAAGTGCAGTACACACAAATAATACTCATGTTCATAAAAACTGAACCCTGTGAGCTTTTGATTGTAGCTAGCATTTTGAGCCCCTTCCTCCTCTTCTGCTCTGAAGCAGCAATCTAACATTTTCCAGTGCTTGGAATAACAAAAATAACTTTATTCTCAGGTAGTCAACAGTATACACAAATGGATTTTAATATCCAACAAAGACCAGAACTTGAGTAACAAGTACTCTTTCCCAAATGCTATCCCAGTCATTGGTCTTGTTTCTATTTCTGCTTCTCAGTTAGAGGTCTCAGTTGTCAGTAACATTCTTTCTCATTCAGAAGAAGCTAGGTACATGGTAAATGAAAAAAACCATCTTTTTTCTGTATGTAGTAGTGAACCAATACTTCCCGTCTTATTCTCTAATAGTACCCATTTTACTTAAATTTATATGCTATATATTAAAAATATAAGGACTATCTGAACAAACTACCTAGAAAATCCATATAATTTACCTGCACGATAGCACGACATACTGAAACAGTATATTTTATTACATTCAAACCTCTACAGAAAAAAAAAAAAGCACCTCACATGATTCTGGCAGCATACCCAGTGGCATATGACTAGTTTACACAAAGTACAGTACACAGAACATAAAACCCTCTACAACCATCTTTCTTGAACATACTATTTTGAAGATATGACTAAAGGTTATAATTGTAAAGTGAAGAAGGTAGCATACAAGCTGCAGAACTTAACAAATTCCTTTCTTCTCTCCAGGAAACTAAACTGAAAATTCTACACTATGAATATCTTGTATCTCCCTACATCATCAGTCTTCTTGATGTGATTCTATTTTAGCAAACTGACACAATACAGTTGTATTTTAGTTTTGGCTCTGAACACTTGTTTTCAGATTGCTAATTACAAATCCAGAGAATAATTTATTTCCTTCTCCATCCAATGATAAAGGAAAAAAAAGTAATTTCATTAACACTAATGCTTTTATCAATTTATATTTGAATTGTTCTGTTTGGAAGAACATTACCTCTGCTGCAATATTTCCCAGTGTGTCAAGCCCCAACTGCCGTAGAGAAATAAAGTGACTGTGAGCAGAGAGTAGCAGGAACCGAAGACAAGTACGATTAGCTGCCAGAAGTTTAACATTTCCCTCTTCAAAAGAAAGATTTCGTAAAATCACTGCTATCTGAAGTACCCGCTGCCCTTCAATATCATTAATGCCCAATTTGCGAGGTGGATGAAATAAGGATTCCCAAATCCATTCTTCTGATGGAATATCTATGAAGTAAATAAATAAATTTTAGTACTTCCTTTGCTGTATTTACCAACATGTATGTACTAAGATTAGTCAAGATGTCTCACCTTGAGATTTGCTTCTGTCAGAAATTAGATCACGAACTTCAATATCCTCAACAATATCCTTCCAAAACTGAAGAAAGAATTAAAAATACTTAATTTCTAGGGGATATTTCTTTAAACATTAATTACTTTTATTTCTATTATGTTAAATATTGAAATAATATTAAAATTATTGTTCTTAAAAATTTCCTAGTACCTTGATTCATCTGATAGTAACCAGAAGTGATGATATGCAAGATGTTCAGTACTTTACATTAAGAAATTCTTCCCTGCAAGCACCAGAAGTAGGCAGTCACGATCAGTGTCAACACTACCACAGAAGTGCTTTGCTGAAGCACATACTGAAACTATAGGGCAGTTTCCCATACACCATTAGAAATACAGCAATTACAAATGGAAAGAAAGTACTGTTCATTCTCCTTCATCTCCTACAAACAGTGATGACCTAAGGCAGAATAAGGTGACTCCTCCCAATCCCAGCAGATCTTACACTCCTGCAAGAAGTTGCTATTTGGAAGGACTTTTTAAAGCTGCTGCTGTGTTTCCTACTTCATCATAACACAATCGAAAGAGAGAAACAACCACCACCATCACAAAAAATCTTTATTAGTATAACCAAAGCTGAATGCTTCAGCAGACTGGAATTCAAATTACTTTACAAATTTATGGCCTGGTCTGTAAATGGTTGTTTTGTTGTTAGTCCTATTGAAATTCAAGAATTAATCAAGGAATTAAGGTTTGCAGGCTAATAAAAATACATATTGTGATGTATAATAATATAAAAATATATAATAATACACACATTCTAATGTGTCTATCTGAACAAAGATATAACCTTTCCTTTGACTAATAAAAATTTGTACATTTCTTTGACTCACTAATGAAATACAGCTCCTCTTTTGACTATAATCACAGAATGAAACCACCAATAAATCTGGATAAAAAGGGAAGGATGGGAAGTACAACCAGCTGAACAGCAGGAGAAATTTTGCTATGCAAATGTAATTACAAAATTACAGCATTCATACCAAGCTTGACACTACTATTTTCTTGATGAATACAATACTACAGATTTTCTAAATTGGAAGGAAAAGAATTTTATTTTCACTGGAATGTTGCTAAATGGCGTCCAAGTACTGTTTAGTAAAGAGGATTACTTGCACAGAAAGGATTATTACCTCATTTTAGCAAAGACAAAAACAGCTAGAAAAAAGTCTTAACTTCTTACTGTTTGTGATGAACAGATTTTTCTAATTAATACTGAAGCTATCACCAAGAGCCACAGAAGGTGAAGGCATACAGGCAAATATGTTACAAGGGAACAGGTGAAACATGACAATTTTTTTTTTTTTTTTGCCCAAAGGAACAGCAAAAATGGAAAACGATAAGTTAAGCTTTCTGGGCATTCATTTGAAAAACACATAGCACAAAGGCAATAAAAAATCAGTTTAGCATCACAACCAGTTATTTATTCCCTACTATGAATGACAGCTGCAATCTAATACTACATATTAATAGAAATAAACAAGGCAGGGTGCAAAAGTAAAGGTCTTTATCAATAGTTATTCCTAAATATATATATATATATATTTAGATCATGTAACACGCTGCTAATAGAAACAAAGTTAAAACTTGGAAGCAACCAAATAATGCTAAGAGATACATAATGGACAAAGGTAAAGAACTTGATTCACATTCACAGTCTGATTACTGTCAGTAGCCAAATTCCTTTGGAAAAAAATGCAAAGGATTATACAGAATTCACCGTAAATCACATCAACCAAATTACTGTCCATAAAAACAATGGACATTTGAGTCCACAAAACATAATGTAGCAATGGTACTGCTATGGACTACTTATCGTCCAAGAAAAATACGAGAGCAACTGGAGAGCAAGTCAGCTTGACAAATTACTGTGAGAGACAAGAAAAGTGATGTTTGAAAAGTATTTCAGGTATTTAAGTGCATAAGGACCTCTCTCTGCATGCTATCTGAGAAAGATTCAGAGGATAAATGCACAGTAAAGGAAAGAATTTTTTTAATTTATACGAAGAGGAAAGAGTTGGGCAATAAAATAAAAAAATCACAGAATAAAGAAGAAAACCAGAGAAGTAAGTAAGGCACAAAAACTGCATATATGTGGATTTTGGAACTCTACATTTAGAGGAGGCTTCAGGAAGTCCAAGAATATGAAATCCAAATCATTTGACTGAAGTGAACAAAGATGAACAGTGCATGAAGAAATGTAATACAGTTTTTTCATACACTACACATCAGACACTGAGCAGCTGCTGGAGACATGAAGGAAATCCCTGGAAAAACAGCTAAAACTATCCGATTATAAACATACTATATAATCAAATCACTCTTGAAAGCAAACTATACTCACAAGTGCATCTTGGTAACATGAGAATATTCAAAGCTAAGTGAAGCAGTTAAAAACGGGAAAGTTTCCAGAGTACAGGAGAAAACATCTGAGGAGGATGCCATGAGAGTTTGTGGATGGGGACAACAAAACAAACAAGGAGAGATACAAGATGACTGGCTAAATGCCAGCTGTTCCAATCCTTAAGTAAGGATACGCAGTCAGTCCAACTAACTAGAGATTTAAGCTTATTGACAGCACCAGGAAAAATCAAGAGGGGACAATACATGCATCTATAAGAGGTAACAGCAGGTTCAACTAAAATAATACTCAAATTTGAACAATTCATGGAACAGATTCACTGACTAGTAAAAACATTTGATTCAGTTTAGAAGTAAGCTCTGTAGAAAGTGAGAAAATACGTCCTGCTGCAGGTAAGATAATGAAAACCACAAATTTTTCAAACAGTTTTATATAATGCAGTAAGGATTGGGGGAAGGGAAACGAAAAGAAAGGTAATTGATTCCCTTGAAGTTTAGTATAAAGAAACACATTGTTTTTCATCTTCAACTTCAACTGACACAGCAGTGATACTGGAGGGTACAACTAGCAGCAAAATGAAAAAACAAAACAATAAATATTTTTTTTTAAAATGATAATATGAATGGTGAAAGGAGGAACTTATTTAATAGCTGTTCTTTTTTCTTCAAACTGCAAAAGCACATTTAAAAAACCCCAAAAACAAACACCAAAACCAGATACACAACCTCTATGCTGACAACCAAGTATCCCTCTCCTACGTCAGGAAGCTCTCATGCTTCCCCGATTCCTGTTTTGACACAGCCACAGCTGCAATACAAAATAAATTACTTCCAGTAGTAGGGTTAAACAAATGCTTGCAATGAGATGCTCTGAAAAATCTGAATTCTTGGCATTAGAGATACTTTTAGATGTGATGTTAGTTTTTCACATGCTTTCCGAGTATTTCTGACATGCTGTCAGCAGTATTTCACTAGAGTGGTACTATATATGTTGTAATGTCCAAAAATAGATCTTGGAGAGCATCCAAGTTTTTTATTAGTGAACCTTATTGCAGTTACAGTGCTTCTACTTAAAACTTTGTTAAAACATTTATAAGAACCACCTGCCCTTATAACAATTACTTAAGTTTATATAATTATTGAATATGTAATAAATCGGAATACTGTATTTTATTTTAAATGTTTACAGATCTAGACATGGCGCTTGGTGCTGCTCTAGATCAGCAACAGCCTGTAACAGCTTAGGGTAAGAGCTGAGTGCTTCAAAAAAACAAACAAACCAACCAACCAACTAACCAACCAGAACACAACCTACAGTATTTCTGGACACATTTTTTCAATGGAAAAGGGAAATGAAGATTATGAAACATTTCTTTTTACACTTAAGTTTGGCATATTTTTATCACATTTTCAAGTCCATATACTCACAAATATGAGAGCTTAGCTTTCTTGGTTTTAAGTTTACTTAGCAAATTTCAATTAGGGAATCTATTCACTGGTATTTCAACAACACTTATCAATTAACTGAAACTACTATGGTCCAGCTTGTTCCCAAACTGAGTTACGTAAAAACACAACAAAAGATAAATGGAGGAAGCTTGCAACAAATATTGTTCTGTAATACTGGTAAGGTATTTCAGTATATGAAACTACTACGGAATTGAGCAGTAACTTGGTTTCATAAGGAACTCAGAAGATTATCTATTCACATTTTTACTTAATAAAAAGCATAAGGTATCCAAATATATTTTAATCTAGCTTTCTTCTATTTTAGCCACATAAATCATCACCTGTAATTCAATTCAAAGAAATTTCGCATCATAGTAAATATGCTGAAATATCAATTCTCTTTCAGCTATAATTCATGCTCTTAACCACCTAAAAGAGTTAATCTAGAATAAATAACCATTTGTACAAAGAAACTTTAGTTCTATTTATACCTCATTTCATTGCTTGTACAGTAGCTCATGCCCTCTAGTGGAAAGATTAAAAAAGCCTTGAGCAAAAATATTTAACTGAAACAAACCTGCAACATTGCTAACCTATCACAGTATTTCTCCTATACTTCTTACGGCATTATCTTAATTTTCATAATTCAGAATGCTTTTTTACTGATCATCGCAGTTCAAAAACAAACCCCAAAATGGCATTATTGCCTCTTGTTAAATATGTTGCCCAATATTCCTTTTCTTCACACACATTAGGTTCCTTATAAAAAGAAACATGGAAACCTTTGTTCATTTGCCTATACCTATTTTTTTCTTAATACACTTCTTCCTGCTTATCCAAACATTGTAAGACAAGTGTGACATAGTGTCCTATTACACTTAAAGGAATGAAGTTGAGAGTAATTTTATAGAAATGTGCTAGTGTATCTTAGAATTTTCCATCTTTTTAAAGGGTTTTATACCCACCATATACAAAATTACAAAATTATTTTAATAATTTTTGAATTACCTTAACAAAATCTCTATCCGTTTTCTCCTTCCACTCTTCTCCAAATACAGCAGAAAATGATCCTAAAGCTTTAAGCACAAAAAGCATAATTTAGTAAAATTCAAAAAACGATCATTTTTTACTAATCCATAAACTAAATAAAGATTAAAGAACACCGTAGAATCTTCCAGTGTTTCCTTTTGATCTTAAAAATTACCGCATAAACCAACTGAAATGTCTGTTGTCATTTAAGAGCTATTGCAGTTTTACAGTTTAAGTTGAGAGTAAGGAGTTCATAAGGAAAAGGGCTAGTTTATGAACCATGTAAAAAAAATACAGGGGAAACTTTTCCAGAGCTCTTTTCCAGGAGTCAAGATGACTGCTCTGTTTTCATCCTCACATCGAGAACTGTTTTTTTCCGTGTGCACTGTGTAAGCACAAACACTACTGCAGTAATTAAACAAATTCCCACTTATTTTTTAAAAAAACTTAACAGTAGTAAGATTTTGACAGCATTCAATTCAAACTCAATATTTAACCAAGACCAGTAATGGATGTTCTTGGGTGTTTGATGGTTTGATGGAACCACTACCACAGCTTTTGTAATCATCACTCCTCGAAAGCAGCTAAGACTCAGTCAATCTGATTCAAGTGCTGAGTCAATCCAAAAATGAACTCTGTCTTGCAATAGTTCTGTAATGAACTAATGACACATTTAAGTTACACTTAAATATTTTGGTTCACCATATTTTCTTGTTTCGAAAAAAATGCTGCAAATCTCAATTCCAAGACCACATCAGCTTTCAATACACAGAATCCAAACCAAGGCCTTATGCAGCTCTCCAAGCTGAATATACTATATAACTCCCAAACCCCTGGGGCTGCCCCATGACCTGCAATCCAACTGTCATCTTGAAGGAGGGAAGCTGATGACATATTTTACCTAAAAACCACTACATTATAAATAATAACAATTATAAAACCTTAATTAGTGGACCAGAAAAATCTAAAACCTGAACTAAATGAAGTTAATCAGCTATTTTTTATTGCCACCTGAAATTATTGTGATAGTATTTTCATAATGCCACCTGAATTTACGAATTAAAGAATTCATTTAATCATGAAACCTGGCAGATTTACCTTAATTATTTATACTATAAAAGCATGTAAGTATTTCAAATTCAAGCTTCAGACTTAAAAAGTAAGTAAACATACCCCTGCTGTTTCTTTCCCCCATTTGTCCCAATCAGTCCTCTTAATGCTGCTAGTACATTTCCCTGGATTTATCCAGAAGAAGACATAATCAGGTGAGATAAAGATCAAGTTTTTCCCAGGGAATGAAAAGAGTGAGTTCATTACATGCTTATCATTCCTCTAGGCTTTACCTCAAATGTTTTTCAAAAACACTAATACAGACAGGCTATGGAATAAACCCATTCTTCAAGTTAAGAACTCCAGAAAACACTGTCTACCTCTACAATATCCAAAAAAATCACTAAATAGCAATATAAAACTTGATGAAATTATTTTCAAATTCCTAAATCCACAGAAGTTCCATCAAAAGAAGAGGGGAGTGATGGTAACCTCAAAAATCTGGAGAGCAAGCATTCTGGAATCATATGCAGGACTAAGTTTCCCTTTAGCTTCCTTTCAAATATTTTCCTTTGAAAGTTCTTGTGACTGGACTAGATGCAAACACTAAATGACCACAGTCCAACCATACCTGAAGGACACTGAAAGATGTACAAATTGAAAGAGCAAGAGAGAAGCTGGAGGACACTAAAACAGTACTGCGGGGAGAAGGGGGAAGCTACAAATTATTATGTAAAAATGTCAATGATTAAAAAAACCAACTAAACCATATACAATGGCTAACACTGGTTCTTCCTCAGAATTTTAAAACAGAATCTTTGACATACCATACTATGTTTCTGCTTACACATGCAAAGTAGATTTATACTCAAACAGATATGATCATCTCTACTATCAGACTTAATTATGCTTGGCTGAAAAGGCTCATTTGAGCAATTTCTTTTGAAGGTAATTTCTGAAATTCAGTATTAAAAAAAAACAACCAACAACCAAGTAAACAAAAAAGCCCAACCACAAACAAACAAAAACAACAACAAAAAAAACCCACCCAAAAAACCCCAGCACATAAACCAGGTAAATACTTCCTCCTCACCACCCCAAGATAAAAGCTATGCTGTTACGATTTTGTAATGGTTGAGGTTAACATATGTTTTGCTCCTCTCTTGACAGGAAGCAATTAACAAGTAATAATTAGACATGGAGGGCACACTGAAAAAAATCCGAAGACTTTATTTCACATACTTTAGTATTTTGATAGAATCAACTCTCTTTTGAAATTTATGTGCTAACACATTAAGTAATTCAGAAAATCAGATTAAGATTTTTATCCCTTGAGTTTTATATTCTGGATTTCACTACAGTTGAATGTGTAGTGAAGTATCAGGACAAAAATGTTAGCGAGTCATTGTTTTCAGACTACCTTTTCTTAATCTTTAAATCTGCAATTGCCATTAAAAAAAACTATGAAAAATGAGCACAGTCCTATAAATTCAAAATGAAACAGTAATACACTACAAGCAGGTGGAAATCCAATGCTGTAAATTTAGCATCCTGAACAATTGATCTTTCTATCAAAAAACGAATTCTTACATTTCACTAACCCATTAAATAAATTTTTAAATTACCTAACTTAAAAGGCATTTGTAACCTCTGATAAAACCTAAAATGTAATTGTGGACAAGTTAAAGAGAAAAACTAGATATATTACCATGAAGTAAGTGATTAACATTTTAATTATCATGAGTTGTGAAAGATGCTACAAGAGGTATGGACTCTGTCTGTTGCAAAAATGTTACATACTTACTGTCATCAAACACCCCAGCATTTGCAAGCAGTAAAGTGATGATTTTAGGGTCCTTTTCAAGCTGCATAACATGTTTGCTTTCATTTGAAAGAAGAGTACACACATTAATTGCAAAGTCCACTTCATTTGGGAGTCCAGATAACAGTGAAAGCACCAACTTATTATAGTCATTTGGTGAGTTTAAGTCCATAGACAGCCCATAGCTTTGACGAAGATAATCTAAATAAAAAAAACCAAAAACAACAATATTTTCACAGCTAAACTAATTAAACTTGAGGTGACACATTAAGCAGTATTACTGTAAGTAAGAATTTTGATAAGGTTTGTTTATAAATTATTGCAGTTTTAAACAAGTTTTTACAGTATTCAATGGATTTTTTTGGCTGGCCAAAATGTTGAACACGTTCTACTTTGCTGTGTACCTTTCTAGTTACATATTAGTTCCTTCGCCACCTCTAGAACGCAGCACTGCAGCACGTTCTCCCAATGAAAAGCTTAGAAAACACAAGCTTTAATTAAAGCAGAATGGAATTGTAATACAATTTGAAGTCAATTTCTACACAACAAATTACAAGTCCATTCCACAAAGCCCACGAGCTTCTGATTTAAAGCTTAACTAATTGCAGGCTCAATTCAGGTATTTGACTCCACGTAGAAGTAACAAATTGAAAGAAACGCACTGCAAATTTTCAAGGTAATTTTTTTCAAGACAAGTAACTACACAGCTCTACTAATTAGAAAGGATAATATTTCTAAAGAAGAGAAACAGCTTATGGATTTTAATATTTGTTTTGTCATGATTCACAGTGGAAAGGTTTTTGAGTGTATTAAATTAATCATTTGAGTGTCCCACAGATTTGACAGTTTTAATAATATTCTGAATTTATCTATGCACTATTTCTCTAGCCTGTCAAAAAAAAAAAAAACAACCCAAACCCACACACACATGAAGAAAATAGCACTTTTACCCTCAAGAATTTACCTGAAACGCTGTGCTGCTGGTAGTTATAGGAAGTTGGAATTGCACCAATAGGAAGTTGTGGCTTTGGATTGCCTGGTTGTACCTCATCATCTTCCTCTCCAAAATGATGGACTTTTTCATACTTTTCTAGATAACTGAAATAAAATTATAAAAGAAATGGTTTTAGTACAGCTAAATTCTTCATTCCAAAAGCTGAACTGCCAAAGGAAGTAATCTGTAGAAACATGGAGATTTATTTACCAGCAACAATAATCAAAGTGGTGAAAAACAAAACCTGAGTCAGACTGACAAGAAGTGACAGAGAAAATGTACATATGTTTAATTACTGCTTTAAATACCAAATTTTTCAGGTTTTTCAACAATGGTACTTAGCTAAATTGCAACCAATTGAGCCCTTTTGTGACTAAGTCTATTTTTCCCAAACCAGCTTTTGCTACCGAAAATAACTCTGCAGGTGAAAGCATCATAAAAACTACTCTGTGCAGGTTACCAATATATACACTGAGGTCAAGCCCAGAAAAATACTTAATTCTTTTTGTCTTGTTTAAAGAGAAACTGTACACTGGGTCCTAACAATTATACAAGACTAAGAGAATTCAGGCAGGAATACCAAGGGCAGCAATTCAGGATCAGAACCTGAGAGCCACAGCTGCAGCTAATAACTACTGGAAATCCCTTTGAACCCCTTAAGAAAAAAAAAAGCTGATATTCTGTATGAAGAATGGACTTCAAGCACAGAAGTTATATATACCAAAAGTAAACAGTCAAGCAGCTTGGTTAATTAATTATCTCAATTAACAGTTAATTTAGCATTAAACATTTAACTGTCAGAAGTTTCTACACTCCAAAATATAAAGTCAACTTAAAATGCCCACTGTAGCCTTAGCTTCACAGTGATACGTAGTTGCAAAATCCTTCATGAAATTAAGTCAAGATCAAAGCTGCCTAAATTTACAGATTTAATTGTGCTAAAAAATGCCAATACCAAGTAAATGACATAATAATAAAAATACTGTATAATTAGAAAATAATTTAAAATGTTTATCTTTCTCTTTGTATATGCTAAAATATTTACTATATGAGTAAGCTTTTGATGTAATTTTTGTCAGTAGACACTGAAGTAATTAACTCATGGTAAATCAGAATGATTTTAAGAAAACAGTGTTCCCACTGACCTCTGAGGAATATTTTACATTCATTACATTTGTAATTATTTCATGAAGTGAGATATCAATGACATAACCACACCTTTAACATGCTAGAAAATACTATTTTTTTTAAGAAAAGGGTGCATTTCAGAAGAAAGGAAAGATATCAGAGCTAATAAGGCATATCATGCTGTATTGTATCATATGGAAATATGATTAATGCCTGACTAGAGTTCAAGCTATTCAAAGTACTATATATGTTATTGTTACATGAACCACTGCCATAGCCCCCTCCTTAATACATAAATTCTTGAGTGAGTTAAGGAATCAGCAAAAATCTTCCCTGCACAATCATTTGCTTTTAGGGATTTTAAAAGACTAAAAATTACATTTAAATATGTTGCTTTTATCTTTAAACTAAAGATCCTCATTTACATAAGTTAAGTTCTAACTGAGTATGTGCCAAGAAAGTAAAACCTTCTAAAACTGTTTATAACTTTTTTGAAGTCATAGCTCAACTCTCCTAAAATCTAAATCCTAAGTCTTCTCTTCCCCTACATTTCCTTACCCTTTTATCCCACTTCTTTCCTTTAGCTTACATCTTATATCCAGATGAAGCAAATCTGTAATCCAATCAACTGTAATTAACAGAGCCTGTGCATTTATGGTAAAGACCAAAAGGAATAGTTCAAAGCCAGCATGACCTTCCCTTCTGTCCAGTCACTCACTCTTCAGAGAGCTCATTCAGAAAAGTAGGAGGATTCTACACTGGCTTTCCAGTAATTTTTCAAACTGAACAGGGGTCAGATGAATACTAGATCTGGTGCAGGGGAAAACAGCAGGTGTACATAGCCAAGGATGGCACATGTACCATTTCTAACTGGCAGAAGCTACACTGCTGTAGCTTGTCCAATAAATGCTGGGGCTAGAGCTAATTTCCTTGTATTTTCTGGTCTGAGTCAAAGCTTGAGCTTAAAACAATTTCATTACTGAAATAAAATTTCATAAAAACATTTAATAAGATGAAGTAGAAATCCCTATACAGAAACACATATGGTACTCAAAATACAGTCTGCAAATTATTCTGGACTTGTCCATTCTGCCAAGACTGAATAGCTACTTAAGCATTTAAAAAAAAAAAGGTGTATATATCATAAAACAATTCATGTTTCATACTTTTATATGAAACATATATACTTAACCTTATGCTTTTTATTAAAGCCATGTCCCAGCCAAGCTGAACACTATGAATACTCTAGATGATCCCCTCTGTTAATACCTACTTTACTAAAATGTGTTAAAACAGTTCCACTGAACACAGAAAATCTCAAAGTTCAAGAATCTACTTCCTTTCTTCCCTCTCTGAAAAAAATTTAGGTATACATTAAAAGACCTTTGCAAACTAAAATGGTCATAATTTGTTCAGTGTCGACAACTGTCACAAAGTTCTCACAATGTCTTGCTAAGCATTTCACGGAATTATCAAGCATTTTAAGGAAAACAGGATTCAAATTAACTTTAAGTGATGATCTAATTTTTCCCTATGCCGACGCAAGGTGCAACTTCACTTTACAAAATTCTGAGCTCTTTTTGTTGTTATTCAATTTACTGAGGTTCCACCTCTTCGAAGAACAATCCTCCTTTCTTATCTCACCCTAAACTATCAAGTTTGCCAAGGAAAAGTCAAAACCAAAACAAAATAAAGCCCTTAATAATCCCAAAGCATCAGTTACAAAGGCTAAACCCTGCCTTCCTCCCACCCCAAGAAAATCCCAAACCCCAAACCAAACGACAGAAATACCTTCCTCACCTCTAACACAAAAACTTTATTTTCTTTAAGATACTCCTAGTATTGAGGGAGGACGGTGCACTATTTTTCAATTCATTGCGTTTAACAGCACTGTAATACTAAATTTCAAGTATAATAACCAGACTGCAATAGACTCTTTAGTATGATTCCCTAATGCTACATAAGTACCAACTGTTTACAGACAGCTGTACAGACCTCAATCCTCCAAACATTCCTTTTGTTTCCTGCAGAGAGAATGCATGACCTGGAATTTCAGCATAGAGAAGAAGCTTTGCAAATTAGCTTGTATATGAGCTTTACTAGTCTTAAATTCTAATCTCAACAGTCTGGCATACACCTACTATGCAAACAACAGAACAGCTTAGCATAAACACACATCTTACTCTAAATATACAAGAAATTTAAAAATAATAAATAGAGCTTTTCTATTACTAAAAAACAGTTGTGCAAATGCTCACGTTATGATCAGTTGCAAAAGACTAATTTCATGTTACAAAACAAGTTAAATCTGTAGCTACAGGCTAGAAAGGTATACTTTGATCACAGAAAAAGGTTTTCAGGAATTCAAAATGCTTCCTCAGTTTCACAAAGTCACAGGTAGTAAACATCAACAACACAGGTCTCAATCTTCTCATCTTCTCTTTTAGTTTCAATACCAACTGAACAATTAGGTCCTGATAGAGAAAGATGCAGCTAGTATGTACAAACGAGAATTAAAGCAACTAACTAAATGAAAGACCAGAATGAAACTACTAATGAAAGAAACAATGTATATGGGATAGCAAAGTTTAAAAGATGCCTTTAAAAAAGCCCACTGAAGTACTATGTCAAAGCCTTGGTGAAGATGGAGTAATAAGCAAAACGGCCTTCTGGACACATGTGGAAAGGTGCTCCACACTGTTAGCATGGCACCCTGAACTGGTGTTACCCAGTGCACACATGAACCAAAATATTCAAGAAACTGAAAAGCAGTGAAACCCTTTTACAGCCACTCCTGGCCTTTCAGCTTGGATCACTCCTCTGTTCTGAGAGGTTTAACTTAAATTAAATAAAGGAATAAATGGAAAAACAAATAAATTTTTAAAAAGCTACACACCCTAAACAAAAACACCACCACCACCGCTCCCCAAAACCAACAAAACACACACACACACTTCTGGTGAATAGCTAGAACAACAGGATATGCAAAGTACTTAAAAATAGGGAAATACATGGGCAACCAGAGACAGACGTGCAGACTGGCTACTTTTTGAAGGGCAAGTGATTTCAACGTTTTCTGAAAACTTGGTTACTTTAAGGATCTCTTGATTTGGAAATCAAAAGATCGTATCTCTTTGAAAATCAAATCAACATATTACACATTCTGTTCCTCTGACAGAACTTCAATAAGTCACTTTGTTCCACTCAAGTCTGCGAGAAAAAAGTTCTATGAAGATGAGTAATATTTTTATCCATGAAAAATACTTATTTAGTAACAGCACAGGTTTTTATTCAGCCCAGTGATTTTTAGGCTTGTTTTCAGATATTTGGGAAAAAATACTAACAAAAAGAAGTCTGAATTAGGTAAATCTAGAGGCATGTAGAATTTACTATAAACAGCAGCCCTGAATGGGCTTGGAGTATACCAGAAACTGTTTCAAGTAACAGTATAAAACATCTGGCTCATTTGGATATTTTGGCTCCCTTTACCAGGACACAGTAAATTTGCTGAATACATACTAAGCCAGTGTCTGGCAAAACATGACGTGACATGAACCATCACAGTACAACTACCAATTCCCTCCTCATCTTTGTATTCAGCTGAAGAATGAGCAGGTACCATTTCTACCACAGCTCTCCACCTCACCTTTCTTGAAACTATCTTTCTAACAGCATTACTAGTGGGACACTGACAACGTGCACCATTTCTGTTTGCCTGAACACCCTCCATTATGATGCAAGATAGACATGCACTTCCTGTTCATTCTCTTGTACTCCCTCTCCCTCTTTGCAATACTATTAACAACATCCTAGATAACCATGAGACAAAATCCTGACTGTAATAAGGATTTCACAGTATTGAATATTCCAGTTTGTGTTACCTTAAATGAGAACCATTGCATAAAGTCTCTCTTTGCCCCTAATTTGACATGACTCTTGCTCTGATCTCGAGGACTAAGGAACTCAGGGCAACTCACGAAACTTATGGTGCCAGTCAGAAGCTGCAACCTTTTTAAAAAGATACCATCCTTATTAGAAAATCCACTGCAGTCCTATAGCTTGGATCTATGCCTGATACAGTTACTTGAAAATCCAATCCATTTACGAAGCCTAACAGCAGGCAGTATTTTAATCCCATAGAAGGCTGTTTCTCAGCAGGGCCAAAGCATTTATGCTTGACTCTGCTGCTGCTGGCACACACAGTGGAGCCTGGTGCCACACACTGCAATGAAACTCCTGCTTAGAACTTGACAAAGCTGCTGCTGCAGCTGCCCCAAGTAATGTACAGCTGATTTACTCATCTCATAGATGTTCACTTACTAAATTCCTGTCCCAAGATTATCCCAAGTAGTTTCTGGAAATGGCAAACACAACAACCTGCTCCAAGGCTCTGCTCAAACTTTTAGTGTACACCAACAAACTGCCTCAAATTTGACTTCACGTCTGAGTGATTTGCCAGTGTCATCAGCAATCTTTTCAGGTTGGTTGTTTTTTTTCCCTAGCCCCGAGGACACCATGAATTCCAGTTCAACAGTTAAACCCAATTATTGTCAGAGCTGATGTTTGCAGCTGAATCCTTCAAAACCAACATTTGCATTTTCCATCTTCACCTTGTCTATCTCACATAAGGCTTCCAGTGAAACACTCCGCACGTGATTCTCAGCACTCTTTGTTTGATTTCTGGTTTATTGTGACCACCTAATAGGATAGGCTGACAAATCAAGACTCTTAATGCTGTACTTGGCCAGCCTGCCAGATGAGTACAAAACTCCAATAGCTGTGCTTTTCAAACACCTGGCGGAGTGTCTGACACTGTGCATGCAGGATACTGTCCCAACCAGCCTGAGCTGGCCTGTTTGGAATGAGGTCCCATGAGGGCCCATCAGAACCACCATACCAGGGGTTCTACCATCCAACCTCCACCTGACAAGATTCCGTCACACTTTAGGAGAACTGTGAGCAAACTCAGAAGACCCTGTGCAGATTAAACGGCCCAAGCCCTTTATACATAACCACATACAAACTATAATTGCATTTAAATGGAATTTAAATATGTTAACATTTTGTAACACATTTTTTAACACAAGACTACATGATATATGGTCCAATTTGTAGTTTGCTTGAAATTTGGTTAAAAAATTCTTATCCTACCAAGAAACCTTTGCAAACAGAGGAAATCCAAATACATGCCTTCATGAAGTTCTGAATCTTTTCTAAGGCAATCTTTGTTAATCTTTGCTGGAATAAATATAAAAGTTACGAGCATCAGCAGCCCTGCAAATTTCACTTTGTTAGACATTACAAAAAGAAAAAAATTCAATGTTTCCAAGAAAAAAAATAAATCATTTAAGTCAATGAAAATACTTTCTTAATATCTATAGGAACACTGAGAGCAAAGAAATTAAGATACTATTTTATGTTTTCATACTAATAATGCTCCAGCTTAGAAGGGAAACAATAAAAGATATATGACATCCACCTAAAGTGCTTATGCTGGAGTGTAGTTTCAAAAGACTGAGGTGGCTGGAGGATGACATCAGTGTCTGAAGAAACTGCACTACCAGCAACTCCAACAGATTCTAGACAAATACACTGCTATATAAGCTTGTCTTCATTTATTTTTAAACTTTATTTACACTGAATCTACTTGTGATCCACAGCTGTGGTCCACACTTCTTTTAGAGGACTAACTCTTCTACTGCATTCTCACTGCTTGCCAAAACCAATTCAAACCCAGCGTCACCTCTTACTGCTTTCAGTGGCTGCTTCATCAGACCCGATGGGCTTCACATCCAGGAATATCTGAGCTGTGCAATTACTAACAGTATTAATTCTCCAGTCTTTATCTTTTCAACAAAGGCAATTCCCAGACGTATTCCTCTTACTAATACTACAGTCATTCTGTTTCCATCTAGGATGACAGCTCATCAAGTCTCAAGTATAATCGCAGTCTGAGTTTAGCTCTTCAAGCAAAACATCAGAACCCTCTAGATTTGTTATTATCTCCATCACATTTTCACAAATTCTTGAAAAACCCCAAAGTTTCTCTATTTTGAGAAATAATCTACAGTACTGTGTAGATTTCTCCACAGTGCCTGAACACAAGAGTATCTGAATGGCAAAGATGCACTAATACAAATGGTACCACAAGTTAGGAACCCCTGTAGGCACAGGCAGGAAATTTTAAGTAAGCATTGTGTGGTGTGCCCATAGCAGAGTCACAACATACTTTCGCCCACACCAGCCACCTTATTTCAGACCACCACTGAAATCCCAAATACCAACACATTATGAAAGCCACTACAACAATTTCAAGTATTCATGTATCCACTGCAAAGCTGGCAGCAAGACAAATGACCGTCTCTACACTGTAATATGTATTGTGACATAGTAATAATAAAATTTTCAACTAAATACAGCTTCTGTATTTAGCATTAGTTATAAACAGTATGTCTTGTAAAACAGAGTCTGCACAGAATGCAAAAACTTGCATTCAGTGAACACTATTTAGGTCGCTAAGTGAAGTATCAAGGTAAATACTAAAATAAAAATAATTTGTTTATGTGTATAATTTGTTTATGTGTAATACAAAAATATTTGTGTATCTTCACAAACATATCCTAGGACTGGGTGGTGTTTTGCCAATAGATGTATTTATCTAGTAAGTGTATTTAACAAGAAAAAACTTTAAAATATATTTATAAATATACATATATATAAAAAATACATACTTACTTCAAACAAAAATCAGAGCAAAGTTATCATTCCTACACAACATGATAACTTAGAGCATGTTTTAAAGATGGGGGCTTCCATTAAGAAATAGTGGCTTATATTTTGTCAAGTATCGAAGCTAAAAATCTATTAGATACTCCCACGATTAGAATAAAGCAAAAGCATATTAAACACATTACAGACTTCAAACACCAGAGATTAATGACCAGGTGTTCCATAAGTATTTCCTGAGCCAAACAACTACAAATATGAAGACATTTTAATACAAATACACAAGTACACATTTAATGTATATTGTGTATGAAGTTGTGTAACTTTCAGAATGGTGAACATGAAGAGATGTTTAACTGGTCTTTACAAGTAACCTACAAATATTTCATTAACTCTGTGAAGAAAACTACACATATTATAAACAACTATAGTTTCATTTGACCGTTACTTCTCATATTATTTAACTATTATGAAATTTGAATTGGAGAAAGCCTTTTTTTTTTGGGTGTGTATATGTATGTGTGTGTGTTCAGGTAGCACTAAAGAAAGTGGAGAAGGAAACACTTGTTAGAGCAACACAACATTCTATCAGAGCACAAACTGAAGAGCTGTTCTCACTAAAGAGAAAATTTCTATGGCAATTCAGTCTTAGGTTTTTTTCCCAAATTCAGGATGCAAGCTGGCCTTGTAGTACATATGAGTAAGGAAGTGATTCCCTGGGTTTTTTAGTTCACCATTCCATTATCAAACATGCAAATAGAGAGAACTAGTATTTTTTCATGAGAACACTTTACTTTCAAACTTTCATGGACTTCATTACTGTTTTCACAGAAACCTAACTAGGGGGTTTTGTATGCAAAGAGTAAATTCTTTAATTTTGTGCCTGCTAAGCATTACACCAAAGTTATTTTCACAACAATAATGCCCTGAATTTATCCCATCAAGAATTCCCCGTTCTTTGACTTTCTCTCAAACCATTATAAATAACACAGCTCGCTATATTATCACAGATGGTAATAGCCACTTACCTTGTCTTGGCTATGCAGAATAAATTTATCCTATAAAGGCATAATCTAGCAAAACACCGCAACATGTGAATGGTCACACATCACATACTTAAAATTACAATTACACACCTATTCAAAACACATTGCTAAACTGTAATCTGTCTCATCTGCAAAGACTTGCATACTCCTTTTCAACTGCAAATACTTATCTTGCACGTTTTTGAAATTTAGGAATATTACACACTTTTCAGAATGCAGTAACAAGAAAAAAAATACTCTTAACTTAAAAATAATTAAATGTTTGTAACACCTCATATTTAAAAATATTAAAATATATTTAGATTTTTAAAAAATAATTGAAAATATTACGAATTTTTAACACGTCCCATTTGTGTATTTCATTCTAAGTATGCCAACAGAAATGCTGCTTACGGATATTAATCAAACACCACTGACAAAAAACATGTCAGCTGTTTCTAGAACGAGGTGTGGAAACCCAGACTATACACAGTCGAAGTACTATCTTAATTATTGGAAAATGGCCCTTTCCCCCTGGCTTATTATTAATCTCTTTGCCACATTCTGGCAGTACTTTCACAAGAAGGGCCAATAGGTTCCCATAGCAAGCCTGGTAATTAGAAGGTTATTATACAAGAGCACAATAATTGTAGATTTAAATCTCATGAAAACAGCAGCCTAGAAATAGCTTTTCTAGATTTTGGCAATTGCTCTAGCCACCATGGTAAACATTACCACAATACTTCTTTCATTGTTATTCAACAGTTACTAAAAAAACCCCAAAAACATAAAACACAGAATAAAAAGATAGAATTCACTGATTCCTAATGCTTATAAGTCTGTTTCTTAAATTTATTGAATCTAGAAACATTTATTAAAAACTTACTGCCATGCCATTTTTTCACCTCACATAGCTATCTGTAATTTCATCATTACTTTCTGCACAGATTCGGCAATTTTAACAGTTGCACTTTTCTGCCTTCATCATAAATCAGTTTTTTCCTGCAATTAAATTTATTTACAATTTCTCTGCCAAACTGTATTCCACACTCTGACCACATAATCAAAGTACATGTACTAGTTTACATGTCCTTATTTCTGTGGTAAATCAAACAAAAACATGAACATTAATTAATTCTTGAACACTCTACCAGATGGATCAAATATTCATGAAAAAAATAAGAATGGAATAAAATTCAATCCAAATAAGAGGATCCTGCTGGGATTCTGCACACTAGGAACATAAATTCTTTAAGGTCCAAGTGGAGAGGAAAAAGTTGCCTTCGGAGAGAGTACTTTCTTTGTCTCAAAATCTTCCCAGAAATCCGTTTGTAAAAAGGAATACAACTGGACCTTCATAAAAACACTCAACCTAAAAATATCTGTATACTTCGAATAAATACAAACCTACCCAGACTGAAAGTAAAAAAATAATAACAATGACTAATTTTATATTTTTTGATCACCTAACAGTATGCAGTTATATGGTTTAAAGTATCCCAGTGCATTCTGAGAATGCAGCCAAGTGCAAATGGAGAAATGATGATAAACAGGTAACATATTGATTTAGCTGTCTAAAGTTGTAGAGGCTACACATCTATACCAGCAAAATCAACTGCACTGCATGGAAATGAACTGCCTGTACCACTAAACTGTTAGAAAAGTGCCGGAAACAACTTCTGTCCAGGCCAATTAGCATTCTTTCAAGCAAATTAAAGGCACCATTCAGAAAGCCATCCTTGGTAAGGGGACCATTCCCAGAAGTAACTTTGGATATAACTACCTGCTTTTGGGACTAGGACTATAGATGTGAGCCGTGTTACGTAATTAGCCTCAGACACACTTAATTCACTAATATAGATATAGTCACAGAATCACTGAATGCTACACAGATGGCCTCTGGCTTAACACTAATTCCGATAAAGCATGAGGAAAGCAGAACAACAGATGAAGTGTCACTCCTTCAGAAAATATTTTAGAATCACCAATGACTTTTGCTTTTTGCAACTGTAATGTAAAGCCATTAGAACATATACAAAGATAAAAGAAAGACAACAAATGGGCATGATGAATACAGATAAAGTCCAAATATCAGATTTCCTGTTGGAAAACATCCATCTCAGTCACTGAAGATAATCATTGTGAATTGCTTTAAAGGCAGAAGGAAGAGAATTTTGGAGCATTAGAATGAAAAAAATAAACCAACAGCTCTACTTTTAACAAATTACAAATCTAACAAATTACTCAATGAGAATGCTGTTGTGAAATACACAATAAAACCACTCAAACTCTAATCTTATATAAAACTGAGATACAGATACTAAAAATGTGTTGAGATTACTGGAAGAGAAATTATTCTTTTACAGAAAGGCTAAAAAAAACCACCTCAGTATCAACAGTATTCAGGTATTAAGTATCAGAAAATGCCTGGAGTATATATAGTCCCTGCTGGTGGTCTGGGGTTTAGAGGAGATAAAACCTGATCCTCCACTGTGGATTGACCAGCCTTTTCAAATCCTGCATAAACCCAGCAAGGCTTATTGTATTTCTAGTATTTTGAATGGAAACAACTTGTGGGAAGGTAAGTGCTCTGCAATTAACATACTGTGTACCTTTTCAAGAGACAGAGGGTAGGGACTTCTAAGACTGAAGAAAGTTCATTATGGAAAGCAACAAAGTCACATGGTATCTGTATTAAGCAATATACAGGCAAGTAAACCAATATTTTCCTAAATAATCATCCAGATGTTATCCCTTCTTACCTCAGAGCCTTCTATGCTGTACACAAATTTGAATAGTTCTAAAGGCTACCATCAGGTTGGCTTTGAGCAACTTGATCTAGTAAAAGATGTCCCTGACCATGGCAAGGGTGTGTGTATAGGGTGTGTGTGCTGTGGACTATATGGTCTTTAAACTCAAAGCATTCTATGATTCTGCATTATTACAGCATATAATGACTGGATTTGCTACTTACATTTCCTTCACCCTTCCATTTAACTTCTACAGTGTATAATATCTGGTTAAAAAAAACAGTTTTTTTAAAACCTAGCTATAAATTCACAACAGTGTACTTCCACAGAAAAAGACACTTTACTTAAGTTTCCAGCTAAGACCAGCATATGGTGCTAATCCCTTTCTTTAAGTATTCAATATTCTGGCTACCTCAGTGTCACATAAGCTCTGGACACATTTTGAAGATTCTTCTTCAGACTAGTGAAATCTTCTACCAAGAAGCAGAGTTCATTTCTACAAAAGAGCAAACCTTCTCAGAAATAAATTTCAAACATGAAATTAAAAATAAACCTTCAGTATTTTCTGCTCACATGTAACAGCCATGCTTTGCAACAGATGGGGAAAAGAGTAAATCCTTAAGTAGCATAGAAAGCATTAAGCCAGTGACAACATCCAATCCCCTGGAAAGACCATGACACAAGAACAAACCATATAAAACACTTACTTTAAGAACTATCTTAAGATGATCAGTGAGCAGTTAAGTTTTAAATTGTTATCTACTGTTTTATGAAGTTATCTAACACTTGAAATAAACTAGCTGATATTGTACTGTCATCAACAATGTATTTACAGGATTCCTCAAGTTAGAAGGCTGTAGAGGGAGCAGTACCTGCCAGCTGATGAGAGACAATGGTGATCCAGGACACACTGAACTGCTGATGTCAGATCCCAAAGTAGTTTAATAGTCATTTCTCTTAACAGTCTGAAATCCATGTCATACACAAGCTGTACTGCACTGAGCTTAACCAATGTGAATATGGAATAGAGCCCATATCCAGTTTTCCCATCACTTGTGCAAGTTGCCCTCTGTCTTCACCACCAAATATGCAACTGAGTTTGGCTGGTAGTTTGGAGGGTGTTGTTTTGTTAGCTTGCTGTTTTTAGTTTCATACACCAGAGGCTCTAATTTATGCCCCAAATAATCTGAACATTTCTTCTGGGTAGCTTCCTTTGGGAAAAATATGGAAAGCATTATTAAGTATTTTTTAAAGTTTTAAGCTCCTGGGAGCAGGGGCATACCAGATGAATTACAACAAACTTATGCAAGATAGACAAGAAACTAACTACATTTCTGGGCAGCTAGTTTTTGTAACGCATGCATGATTTAAAAACAACATACTGTGGACACTACAGGAAAGAGGTTGTTTTTAAAAAGAAAATATAAGTACCTTTAGAACTGTGTGTATGAAGTTGTATCCTATCAACATAATCTCACAAGTATTTTGTCATGCTATAGGAAGACAAAAAGAATCTGAGAAGAGGAAAAGAATTGAAGAAAGGGATTTAAGACTGTAAAAACCAGTGAGATACTGTGGAAGGAGGACACTGATTTAGGAGCTAAAAGTGGAGACTGGGAGAACTTCATGCTCTCTCTTTAATGTACTAGGCTTACAACAAGGGGCAAAGAATATCCAGAAAACAAATCAAAATTAAATTTCCTAAAGTTAGAAAATAAATTTTAAAAATGTAGCAAATCAGATCCTACATGAGGATAAAGCACATGCCAGTCAAAGAGGAGAGGACAAGGAAGGCTTTGGGAAGAAGCTGCCAGCAGCATGCACAGTGGCAGGGAAGGGAGGCTGCACTGGCTGTCAAAGCTCCTGTATGGTCAGCTGCAAGGTGCCTGCAGTAGCTGACCCTGTCAGAAAGCATAGACAGAACTTCTTGTATGGTACAGATTAACAGGAGATGAAGGAGAAAGTAAATGACATTTACTTTCAAGGGAAACAAGGGAAGATTATATATTGTAACAAATGATGAAGAGGAGGCTGAAGAAAAAGCCTGCTAATTTCCCTCCCAGCTGCTTAAAGTTACTATAATGGCATAATAGAATAGTCAGGTGAAGGTGAGCACCACATTCCTGGCTTCCTTCCCCAGCCCTGTTAATGACTGCTCTCTAAACATCAAGAACTAGTTCCATTTTACTACAAAAACTGTGAAGAGAGGGAAAAGAAAACAAAAAACAATAAACCAGCAGTAATATTAAAACCATGCTTTGCCATAGGCCAACCAATTTTGTATAGGTGATTCTGCTTTAAAGTGACATCTGTAAAAAGAGGACAATGGTATGAAGTAATGTACATAGGGCCTAAAAGAGCTAGATACTGCTCAACTGGAGTAGCTTACTGGACATAAGCCTACATGATAAAAATAACTCATCAAATGAACTTCCAAATCTTTTCAGGTTTGGAAAACTACTAAAAAGACTGATGGAAAAAACCTGAAGTTTACAGTGATTCCAAGTAGCTTTTATCAAATCTCATGTCCTTCTCGACTACCAAATTTTGTAAAATCAAAGGCATATAGCTTGACAAGTACCTTTTCAGCACCAGTATCCTTGTAAGCAGTTGCTCATCTTTCCCAGGATTTCTGCCCGGTCCTGCATTCCCCCAGCACAGTCTTCTGTCATGCACATGGCATCGTAAGAATTTACACAGTGAACGTGATAAAGCTAAGAAATTTCTCAGTTGTTTAAAACAATTACTAGGGAGCAGTAGAACATCTGCCAGGATATTTCCTCTATACTTCCTCCTGCCCCAGAAAAGGCAGGAGGAGGGCAAAAGGATTCCTGGAAACCTTTCTTCAGTTTTCTGTCTATGATTTCAACCTTGCATTATCCTTGAGATGTTTTTTCAGTAAAGTAACTGAGAAGTTTGAAGCGTAGACAATGAAAAGATATCATATCATTTCAGGTTTGCAACTGCTGACCAAAATCAGGAAGTGATTAAAGACAACTTCAGTAATTTCATGATGCAACAAAAACCCCTGTTATAGCAGTGATGACATCATCCCTGCACTGTTGCTGCCTATGGGATGAGTGTGAGCAGTACGAAACATACATTAAGAGCCCTAAAGCTGCAGTTGTTTTATTTTTAGCTATGTATACATCAAAATCAGGTAATACTATGCAAAGTTGATATCCATCAAAAGAAACAAACAGTGAACATCAGAAAGACAAATTTCAGTTGTTATTTTATGAAGACATAAGTGAAACAACTTTAATTTTGTGAGGAAAAATCATGTTGAAAGGAAGCACAAAAAATACACTTTTGACTAGAAATGAAAAAAAGATGTAAAATATGGTATGCTATTGTAACATACAGTTAAATGCAATTACAAGAGTGCTTCAAATATGTCTGACCTCACACTGGGTAGGATAAAAAAAAGCCTATGACTAATAGCCTGTGGCTAATCTAGTAACAAGGGACTATGGCTAACTAATTAGCCCTTTCACAAACAAAAAGATAAGGAACAACTTGAATTCCATAAAAAGTTTTAATTACAAGCATGCCATAGAATTCAGTCCCCACCATGAAGGTAAACTGAAGATGTAGTTTCAGTATCATCCACATTTCTCCAAAGCATCAAACTTCTTTTTACTACCAGATCATTGTCCCTAGAAATCCATGGAAAAAACAGGAAGATCTCTCTGTACCATAAGTGTAACATTCCCGTCTTAAAAATCCAACAATTTAGACTTGTCTACACTACAACCATATTAGCCCTTTCTTAATTAGGGTTTTAAACTGTGATATTTAGCAGGCGTCAAGGTGTGCTACAATGTTAGGCACTTTGCATTTAAACACACAAAAGTGCATTTGTCAGATATTGACCTGAGTTTTATCCTTAGACTGAGCAAACTAACGTAAGGTGCTGACAGACTTGTAGCTGCAGATAAAAATCAGACAACTGAAGCCATCACCACCCAGCTGCTTGCCCCTCCCTGCTGACAAATGTGGCTGCTCTCAAATAAAGGCATCTGATGCACCCCTGAATCAGCTCATGAATCACTGATGCTTTCAGTTGTGTATTCAAGGAAGCAGGGACAATTTTACCTGAAAACAGTTAGATGGCTCAGGAGCTTATTTATATGCACATCTGACATCACCATTTGGAAAGTGGGGCAAACGTAATGTAATACCGCATAACTGTAACAGCTTGAGCCAGATGATTCCTATTACTATGTGGCTGCCAAAACCAACAGCCTCCACTATCGGCTCAGAACAGGCCCTACCAGTACTCCTTCAAACACTGTGCAAGTGACACAGTTTGGGTTTATGCAGATTACACGTGTTACACCACACATTTCTTACGTGACCTTGTGGACTATTTAGCGTAACTTCAAAAGTTATCTGAACAAGCATAAAACTAATTCAAGAAATATCAACTGCAGAGAGAGTGCAGCCAGCCAGCTTGCCTTCTCCAGCTCCACTACCTAAAATTTCTACTACAGTTTTAGCCTATGGAGTCAGGAAACAATAGATACAGCTGTAGTTTCTTACAAAGTTCCTTCCTTGAGCCAAAGTTCCAAACAGGAGGTGCCACAGCCCTGCAGGGATGTCTGTACTCCTGCTGCAGAGTCACAACCTTCATCTGATCAGCCAGGCTACCCACACAGTAATTAAACTACACAGATGTGGAGGCAAAGCATGTGCTAATTCGGCACAGACCTCTTCTGCATCAACAAATTCAGGAGGGGTAGGGTAGGAGCTTATATTTTCCACCTTACTGTGTTTGCAAATCTATACAAAGAGTTGCATCAGCAACCTACAGAGTAATTCGTCCTGGACTATGAAACTGGCAAGACAGGGAGGAGTAGGAAGACATCCGGCTTATAATAAGCACCATGAGGTTCCAATATAGATTTCACCCCTAACTTTGTCAAATAACATTAGGTGACACATGCTTACACTGGCTTTTGTTGTTACTGAGGGATGCAGAGTTGTTTTGTTTTTGGTTTTAACTACTTTGTTTTTCTTTTTAATTGCCACAGCCACTGTAATAGATTCACTGAACGGATGATGCTTAAAAAAAAATTTATAACCACATATTTATTCCCATTGACCCTCACTACTTGGGGCCTTATAAGGATCACATTCACTGTTTTACTACAATACAACCAGCAAACACACAACTGAAAGATGTCAGAAATTTAAATATTATTTGAATAGAAGTCAATTTAGTTACATCTCATCTTTAAACTGCTCTAAAAATACTTTATTTGGATTCAAGCGAAGGATTTAGACCTTTGACTTTCCTTTAATGAAATGGAAACCTTTAATCAGGTTTTCTAATGTCTCACTATTTTATGATACATCCCATACATAGCTTGGCTTCTTTAATTAAAACCAAACAAAAAAAAAACCCCTAACCCAGACTAGGAAACTATATCCATCACACAAATTAGCAGACAGAATTAAAATAAAGCTGTAACTCCATTTATTAACTAATCTTTAGAAAAACCCAAATAAACCCCACTGTTTTACCGTCAATACAGTGTTACTTTGGTTGATTTCTTACTGATAGCCGGAAATGCAGTATTCTCCCTAATGAAAAGGTATTTAAGATACCAGTAGTTGTTAAAGGTTGTCATGTACTACACTTACAAAAATGTCCACAAACAATAGTTTCAAACAAATAATTCATTACAAACACAGCCAAGTTATTTGATTAAACAATCAACAAGCAAACATTTCCTTAATTAGCTGTTCAGTGTTAAAAAACAGTCTTGATAATCTTTGGAGTTCAAGCATAAATAAAAACCCTGTGTGCAGGAATCCGTACGGAAAACCAACACTTCTTTTTCCCCTCACTTTTTTTTCTTAACTTGCTAAGACTGACAGCAAACGAAGCAGATTTAACTGCAGCTGCTATACTGATACTTTCCCCTGGCAAAGCATTACTGCTCCCTCTGGTGTCCATCTGACCCCGTGCCAAGCTCTTTCCACACACCATGGTGGCAGAAGACAATTTCTTTAGAAGTGCAAGGTGCGTATACATGAGCAGAATGCCATGTGAACATGCATATAGAGACATTTCTTCTCAGTATAGTGACTGAAGCAGCTGAGTTTGGGTTCAGAAGGGCACTGAAGCTGGCACAGAGGAGGATGTGACTGTAAGAGCCAGAAGTTACATCATGTTATGCTGTCCCACAAGAGCAGCTCACGTTACAGTAAGTTACACTTCCCAGACTATCCAGCCTAATAATTAGACCATTGCCATCTTTCACCCTCACTCCCAGATGTGCCATACCATCCTACTACTGGTATACTATTTCGTAAAGGCTCTAACATAACAACTATTCTCCAATCAATCCCACTCACTGAAAACTCTAGCAATACCCTGCCTTTTATTTCATTCTTGGACTAGTTTTTTCCCCACATCAAATCTGATTAATAAACATCAAATCTTGAGGGGCGGGAGGTGGGGTGGTATAAAAAAAATGCCAAGGCCAGTAAAAAAATAAGTAGTAGAGTTCACAGCTACGCACAGAAAGAAGGTGGAGCTCATTTTTTCACTACCAGCAATCCATTAGATTACTTGAACTGATTTGTGCAACTCTTTCCCAGATAAGAGTGTTATTTTACTTTCAATTATCTAAAAATACCTTCAAATTAAGCATGAAAGATGACTTATCTAGAAAATTCTACTGTTCCCTCTCATCATGCCAATGTCAATGATAGGAAGTTTGTTCCGGTTTTTAAGCAGTATTGAAAATCCCTTGTGATACGATATGCTGGGTACAAGCATTATTATCAAAGACTCCAATTTTAAGTGCTGAAAACAGCACTGTGCAATCAAAACTAGAAATTATAGCACTTCTTTATATGAACAGTAACATGACACATTTAAAATAGTAGATACGACACTAAAACACATACCCTTGACAATACACTGGTTTTGTACCTAAAGAAAACTGAAGTGGCCTGGGATATAGTAAGTCTGACCTGTGCCCAAGTCACAGTAGCAGTATCTATACAACAAACACCTAATGAAGTATCTAATCCATTGATCAAATACTCTTTGGTCATAGCAATTGTTGCCAACAATCTCTATAGTCAAGTCAAATTATGATCATTTTCCTATTACACTGAATAGTGCATAGAATGACTACAGCTCCTAGGGAACTGAATTAGGATGACAATAATAAGGTGACAATTGCCTAATATGTACCTAAACAAGACAAATATAACAGCTTAAAGTATTTTCACTGCAGACATGGCAAATGGATCAGGTTTCATCCTATGACTTGAAACTCATGCTCACAATTTAAAGTATGCCGTCAGCTGGGCAGCTGTATTTTGGCTCATCCTTCAGATGTGTAAAGAATTTAAATACTCACAATTAGGCTTTGACATTAACCCCCTATTAACTCATATGCGAAAAGTTCAATCCTATGGTACTGTTGCTTGAATCTAGCTATTGACTCAAGGCAACAATGAATTTATTTAGTGAATGAGAAAAAGTGAGGAAGGTATTTCATTCTAGAGAATTAAAAAAAAAAAAAAAAAGTGAGAATGACTACATTACTTTAGCATTTAACTGACCTTACCTAATTTTGTCTCAGCTGTTAAACACAATGAGGTAACACAATTAAAGAGCCAAATGCACACTGAAAAATAAAGTTAACTGTGTGCCTGTAATAGCTGCAGCAGAAAAGTAATATTTACATGCAAAATGCAGATACTTAGCTGAAGGTGTTAGAAATCCTTAGAAAAGACTGCACCCTGGTGGAAGACGTGTTAACTTGCTGTAATAGCTACTTGGTAAAGCCATGGGGTTTAAATTTTTATTTAGATTTAGGTTTTGTAGTAAGAAATTAGTTGCTACACAAAATGAAAAACCCTTCAAGCATCTGTTACTTCAGTTCTTAGAGTTCTTTGGTGCCAGTTACTCATGACATTTCAAAATACTAAGCCAAATATTTAGAAGTATTTTTATATAACTATATGCATTTCCATATCCACATCCTGTGACACAAAGAGTAGGAGGGATAATTTTCTGTAATTCTGTTCCTTAGCCACAGCAGTTTAGCAAACATGAAAACTCCCAACCAAACCAGTCAACCAAACAACAACAACAACAACAAATAAAAGAATAAAACCAAGTAGCATACCAAGGGGAGTCACAACAGAAAACACACTTTTAAAATCTCTGTGAGGAATGCAAATAATGAATCATGGATTTTTGCTTTATATTCCTCATATTCCCTTAACATGTTGACTTCTCCCTTCAGCCCAAGCAAAAATCTTTATTGCAAGAGTTCAACATACCCTAAGTTTTCCTCAAATTTCATTTCCCCACTTACCAGTCACTGCTTTCTCCCTTCTGTGCCTACTAGACATCTGCGAAGTACTTGCAGCTCCCACAGACCCATCTCTCCAACTAACCAGGCAAGGAGCAGCACGTGCTGCAACTGGTTCACAAAAATGTGCAAGCTGGTATGTGCAGGCTGCTGAAAGCTATTCCACCTGGAATGCATACAGTCCAAGCTGTCCCTAACCCTCCCTCACTGCCAGCATTTCTAATGTCTCTTTTCTTTATGTGTCTGCTAATTTTCAAATCAGTTACTGGAAATTTAGAAAGAAGTTATTTCTTTCTATCAAACATGGCTGAACTTGGTTAACAGGTTCCAAAGCTCTCGGAGAAGACAGACGTACAGTAAAATCGCATGAAAACATTCTTCATAAAACCAATATAATTCTACCCAAAATACCTAGGAATTAACAGTAAGAGACCCATATCCACACATCACACATGAAAACAGGCAAATAAATACTTGCACTATCTGCTTGAACTAGTAGTTTACTGGCCCTGCACATACTGTTAACAAAAGAAATGCATTTATGACTGATGGAACAGACAAGTGGGATGACCAATTCTGAATCTGGGGTGAACATATATATGAGCTACCATGACAGAGAGCTGCAGAAGAAAACAACATTCAGAGAGCAGCAGGCTAGAATTCATTTAACTTCAGGTTGCCTTCAATTAAAATAAAGTATATTTTATAAGGTAACAGTTTTACACACACACACACACACACACACACACAACATACCACTCCATATTCTGCACTGTCAGCAGGCAATAATGGGAAGAGTAAAATGAGATCATCATGTGCAAGATACTGTTTCAGTTTAACAGCCATATTTTTACATGCAAAATAGCACACTCAAAAGAGCAGTGGTACACTTACCATTTGTCATGCAACCATATTTGGCAATTTTTTATAAAAAAAATTTACTCCTGAATTCAAAGTATAAGAATCTATAAATTTGTTCTGAGGAGTACACTAACTTTAAAAAGGAAGCACATTTCCAATTAGTATTCCCAAATAGATCAAGTTTGCACTTCCAACTTCTTACTTACTAATTAAGAAAAGCTTTTCTTAGCCTTGTCTATTCTTGCACCTTTCAGATTTATGAATGCAGTCATGGATCATTATTTGTGACAGTAACAGCAAAAACTCTCATTTAATTCAGGTATCACTGGTCTTACATCTGAGATCACTTAAAAATGCTTGCTGACACGTCAAACAAGACATAGGAAATTTAGCACCATGAAGGAGTTGCACTAATGGTAGTGAAAGAGAATTAAAAGTGGTTAATACCATTGCATGCTAATGCAGATACAGACCATATTTACTCTCAGAACTTTACTGGAATGGCAACTCTAACATTTGAAGCATCTCCTTTGGTAGGCCTCAAGTATAAGTAACCATGTGGTATTCAAACACAAAGACAGCAAAAAGTAGTCATCTCTTGCCTCAGTTCAGGGTCTCCCATGCAGCCAGCCTTCTACTTCATATTTATACTGCAAGCTAATTAACACATTAACAGTTCTGTTAAATGCAACCCAGTAGTTCTTTCAATACTGATCTGAGTTGAATATAATGAACAATCTTTTTTTTCCCCTCAAAATTCTGAGGACATAACATCTATGAACTAAACAATCAATAGTGGATTATGGTAACATATTATGGATAAGTTAATACTGTCATACCTTTCATTGTAAAGGAAGCACTGTACTGCAATCAGATAGTGCTATCTTACAAGAATATTTATTACTTGCACAGTTATCTTGATTGAGAAATCATGGAATATTCTGACAACAAAAAATAGAAATCAACATATATACTATAGAGATTGAAGTAATGATTTTCTACGAAATATGAAAACATTCCAGAGACTTGTCGGGGGGTGGGGGGAGTGGGGAGCTTTCAATATCTCCTGAAAGTAGTTGGCTCCCAACGAATGTGCTGAGATGTGAGCCAAAAAACCCCAAGACATCTAGAAACCAGGGCTAGAAACACCTTTCAAAAGGCTATCTTGTCTATCATCCCAGTATTGCTTGCAGGTACTGATCTGAATTGATCCCTTCCTGGAAAAGGTTATTCTAACCTGTTTCAAGAATGTCATTGATGGAGATTCCCTCAATTCTCTGCGGGGATATGACTGCCCACTACTTATGTTAGAAAACTTTTAACAACCTTTAATCTAAATCTCACTTGCTCCAACCACCCTCCTCCATTGCTCCTTGTCCCACCTCCAAAAGACACACAAGAAGTTTTAGTGTTATAGTTGGTCCTTTCACATACTAAAGAACCCCTATCACGTCTCTTTTGTCTTCTCTTCTGTAGACCAAACAAAACATTTTTCTTCCAGTCTTTCCTCAAATCACACTTTCAAGCCTTCTGATAACTTAACAGTAAATGAGTGCAGGTGGATAGGAGGCATAAGGTAAAAAAAGGAAAAATACTTCCACCACTCAAAAACATGTAAGAAACATCCTAGCAACATTTGCACTGAGGGAGCAGAATCATACCAAACAAATGAAACAGCAAACGAAATCCACCATAAAACCAAAAAAGAGCTTTCTAAAAATTAAGAGATAAAGATTATTAAAATAAAAAGAAATGCATTGAAAACATATTGGTATCAAGGTGCACTAGTATCAATATACACATTTCATGGTACTATACTGTTAAGCAAGCAAGACAGGCTAAAAAAGACATACTCTTATCTTCCCCCTGTTTTCTATGAACTCTCAAAACCCTTGTAAGACCACACTCTTCTGGTAAATGATTATACAGGATTTCAAACTATTAATGAAAACATGGTACAAGATCTCAAGAAACAGCACAAAAACTGTTAAATTCAGGGTTTTTTTTAAAGTCTCCAAAGTTAACATGAATTTCACTTCTGATCCTTCTTGCTGCACTCTTGCAGCAGTCCCTCTGTAGTCAAGGCCACACTGATAAAGTGAGATGAGGAAAAAAAAAATCAGTAAGAGTAACATCTAATCCCAGTTTACATATGAATTCCTTCAAATGCTTGAGGAAATCACCCATTGTCCCTTTTATTTCAAGTAGTATATTGACATTATGCATTATGTTTACAAAAGTAATAGATACAAAGAATCAGATATACTTCTCTGACTACAAAATGGGATAAAATAGTCATCTAAATAGTTCTTGTAAAGTTTCATTTATGCTTCAGGAAACATTTGGAATCTGAAAGCAATACTTTTTTATATTATTCTGTTTCATGTATCATATGCAAAGAAGCTAAGCTCTGTTCAAAAAATTAGAGATAAATGAATAGAATTAAGGGGTTTGTTTAGGCATGTTGCAGATACTCTAAATACCAGGAACTGTCTCGAAAGAAATACCTACATTTTAAGACATGGGAACTGAGAAATAAAATACTAAGAGAACATTAACTCTGCCCTACAGAGCTCTGTTAAATGCAACAAAAGATGAACATTTTGAAGCATGGTTTTTAGCATTGGTAGCCCAATCCATGCTTTAAAAAGGTAACTTCCTTTTCTCCTGTAGCATAAAAGGAATATTTCTACTTCAAAACCCATGTATCTGCATTTACTAGACAACAACCCTACCAAGCACCAGTGTTCAGAAGAATCATAGCAGTCATGCTATTTCACCGACTGAGATAGCACACATATACCAAATCTAAAGATGAACAGGAAATACGACTTCATCTGTGAAGGAGGATAGACTTCCTACAACCACTGGAATTACGTGAAAGTGAACAGCAAAGGCAACATGTAAAATTACTTCTGATGTCACAGAATGTCACAGTTAACACAACCCTAGCTCTAATCTTTGCTGTGTATTTTTTAATATCATGTATAGTAGCAAGCAGTTCAGGATAACCACAAGCTAAATTCTTCAAGGTACTGTACAAAAGATTTCTATGTGTTTTGGATGTATCTAAAGTTCAAAAAATTTACCTCATCCATTACTAAATTAATTCAGGTTAGAAAGATACTGAAACAGAAGACTACATTTCTCAATCCAATTCTTCATTCACTTCAATTCAAAATAATTAATGAGTTTACTCACAAAAATCTCAGTAGTTTCATCATATACTCAGAAAGCACTGTATTCTGCAGAGGACAAGCAGCATTCACCACTCAAAACAAAGCAGAAATCCTGCTTTCAGTGCAAAGCTAAACACAACCCGTGCTTCTGAGTTGATCAAGGACAGCTACTTATGAGGCTGGTTATACTTCACAGTTTTACTTTTTATGTTATGCTAAAAAGGAAACAAGGCATTAAAAAAAGTACATATATAAACTGTTTTTTGAAGCATTAGGTATTCCAATGCCCCATCAGGAACAGCAGGGGGTAGTATTTCTGTGGTTTTTAAACCCATGTACAAGTCTCATCCTGCATTTTCCCTCGTTACAGGTTACCCTTAAATCCCTCACCTAGATTCCTTTAGTGCTTAACTTCTTCTGGCTGCACTCCTGCCAGGCAGAGCTGTCAATCCTCTTCTGAGCTAGCTAGCACAGGTCCTGCAACCTGGTGACCGACCACCTGGCTGCTCTTCTCTGCTCCCTCAGCCTTACAGATTTTACCAGACTTATATTTACTACTGTGTGCAAATCATTAGCCTAAGAACCAATCACCTCACATTGCTAAATCATATCTTCCTATAAAAACAGGGACTCACAATCGGTTTAAATTTAAAACTAAAATATTAACTTGTAAGGCACTGCAAGTGTGTCCAACATTTTACGGACTAAAAGAATATTCCCACCATGAGTTTATAGTCTGAACACATCAGAACAGATGCACAATGCAGAATATAAGGATTTTGTGTATGTCATTTGTAAAACAGCTGTTGAAAATGGCAAAGCTACTTGAACTTTCCCACTGAGACAATACTTTGCCACTTAAGTTATGAATTTAGGCCATCAAACTTTTAGTTTTATCTAAACCAGGCTATGTCCCCCCAACACCTACAAAGCGTATTAAATACTCCTCCAATGAGCCTAATTTTATGAAGGCATTTGAGATTATGTGGGTTTTATTTGTTTTATTTCTTATGCCTCCATGTTTTACTTTTCTTTTTCAGAGTTTATCTTGACACCCATACTGTACCTCCCCTGCCCTCAAATTCAGATTGCCACAAACAACTGTAGAAAACCTGCTATTTTTTCAAATATTTTGTTCACAATTTTAGGATACATTATCTCATGAATTACCACGAATAAGATCCAGTACTGTCTTTGATTCAATTAAAGAGCTGATTCCCAGTTCTCCAATGTGATGAATTTAGAAGTATCTGAGAAACATTTATTTTTCTTTTTTGTGTATTGCATTTTATTTGTATTAGCTCACTTACAGAGACATTTTAAGGATTTCTTCTTCAAAATACAGAAAAGTTTGTGTAAAATATATGAATACTGTTTCAAGGCAACTGGCTGAAGGATGTTCCTCTGATGTTGTCACTTGTTCTAAAAGAAAGTTACACTGAGTTCAGAAAAAAACCTTTAGCTTCAAATTTGAAGCTGAAAACTTAAGAGCAGACTTAAATCTCTAACCAATCTTGCATTTAGTATGCAAAAAATCACCATCATTATGTATCATCACTAAAGGGTGAGCAAACTCTCCGATTTCCCTTTAAGTTACTACATTGTGAAGATGTACCTTGACAAACAAACGAAAATTAGTGCTAAATTATTTTATTTATGGTCATAGAGGATCTAAAAGAACATTTACTGAGAAAAATTCATAGTAATAGAGATATTGCATTGTGAAACCACTATTTAGTCCTCTGATTTCACCTAAGCTATTCTATTCAGGAATTTCAAAATTACACAAAGATGCCATATGCCTCCTTCTCATAGTGGCTGTTTCTATTCTCAAGATACAACTGT
Organism: Gymnorhina tibicen; assembly: GCA_013399875.1. Classification (NCBI taxonomy): domain Eukaryota; kingdom Metazoa; phylum Chordata; class Aves; order Passeriformes; family Artamidae; genus Gymnorhina; species Gymnorhina tibicen. Next base: position 207,569 of record VXAZ01001226.1, read on the forward strand.
ACTATCAGTTTTTACTGTTTTAAGTGAAAAATGACCCCAAACAATCCACCCTACCATCTTCCACTTCTAACTAGAGTGGAAACTACTTTTTATCTATGTATCTTGCAGTTCAATCAGCAACCCAATATGAGTAGCCAATGACCAGTGATAACATAGGGAAGTTACAGGAATCCATTAGCAGAGGAACACAACGACACTTTTCAAGTCAGAAGGCAACCATATTTCTAGGGGGCAGCTAAACTGTGATCTGTACCGTAGTAGCTTGCACACTGTGAGAATTAAACATTTATCAGCAATTAGCTCCATGATCTCCTCATTATCAACCTACAATATTGTCAAAAGAAGAAGAAAAACACAAGACCAAAACAATCCAAGTCCCACTGGTGGTGCACACATGACTGTTGAATATCATGATGATGACACAAACCTGGCAAATATGTCTCCGTAATACCAGGCATAATCTTCTAAGTACAGAATAATAGGTTTTGAAGAAACCCCTGAATGTGACCTCATCCACTGCCTGCTCAAAGTAGAGTTAACTTCAGCAGTCTCTGCACAGTCAAGTTTTGTCAGCCTCCAAGGACAGAGGCTTCTCAGCCTTCCCCACTCACTCCGAGCACCAGTAGTGAAGTAAAGTAGGTAGCTGTACGTGTTTCTACCACTATGTATTTGAAAAACACGTACCTGCTAGATGGCTTTTCAAGCACATCAGATTTGAATACTTAGCAGTTTTTCAAAAATATATTTTAAACAAATCAACAGGTCAACAAAGAACCTAACCTGCTTTTGTTTATCAGCTTGTTTTTAATAATCTTCAAGAGAATCTACAAATCAGGACATCAGTTTCAAGAAGAAGGTGAAAACAGCAGAACAGATGTGCAAAATTAAAAGGGAAAAAGCCTCTACTTCTACCTATGCTGTTCATATTTTCAAAAGAAATGCAAGTTCTACTGCATTATTTTCTTAGTCAACTGCCAACAAATCAGAATATCAGATCTTTGACAGAAGTGATCACTTTTCTTACTTGGTTTAAAATAATGTTTTGCTTGTTTACTTTCTTTCTATTCTAGTCTAGTCCCCAACAAAGCTAATTCCTTCTTCCTGCTCAGGGATATAATTATGTCCTCATTAGTTCTGAAATGCAGTACAGTAGGAATCTGTTGATTTTTTGGCAGCATAGGCATACTAAATAAGAATAACCAGATGCTGCTTACATCACTTTCAGATATAGACAAATTAAAAGCAAAACAAAAACCAAGGCACAGGTGTTCATGAAAGCAATAAATTTTGAGTTTCCCCACTATCTGGCTCTGTGTTATAGGGTATTCTACTTTGGGTCCCCAGAAGAACATCGTGTATTCACAGCTCATAGCTATTTCATGCACTCAGATGTACATATCAAATACAAATTATGCAGATAAAACTCTGTAACCATCTGATCATCTGAAGTATTTCATATAAATTGTAAATGACCTGTTTATTGGTACATAGAATGCTTCTCAGTTTGTATTTTCTTCTTCCTTTTTGCTGTTTTTGATTGAAAGTTCAGGATGGCAGTTCGCAGAACTCCATGATATGTTGTTCTTTTGTCTGCACACCAACAGGTGCACATACAGCTATTAAGCAGGCTGGTGCTAGAGAAGGGCACAATAGCGTAACTGCTCAGTTATGCTCTAGAAATCAATGGAATTACCAAGGAGGAAAACAAAATAAACTGAAATTCCAAATGAAAAATGAGTTGTCACTTGCAGGAGTGCCTAGTTATAACTAAAAATGACACTTTCATTTTCCGCCATCTTCCAGTTTATGACTTACTAAAACAATAATCACTTCCTGCATTGGGACTGAAACTGTTCCTGGTCCTCCCCATTCCAGAAAGTTTGTCTGTTTGTGGTTCTTCTGGACAGAAAGGAGAAGGGTAGATCAAGGAAATCCACTACTACAATATTTTAAAATAGTATTCAGTATTTTTTGCTCTCCAGGCTCTTTAAATACTGAGTTTTCAGTCCCAATCTTTCTGGAAGTAAGACTCTGCTTTCATGAATATATTCTTAGGGGGAAAAAACCCAACTGGTTGAGAAAGTACAGACTTAGGATTTCAGTTTAAAACAAACAAACCAACCCCAACAAACCGAACTTCACCACATACAATTCACACACTATTTTCTTGACAGAAGTACAAAATGCAACTTGTGAGGTAAGTAAATGAGAGCATATTAAAAACCTAGGTTAGCCTATTTTTAGTATTGTAGTATTAAGAATTATTGACATTTGAATACATATTGACAACCTGAATACTCTTTTTTTCTTCATCTGAGGGCTATGCTTACCACTAACTTACATAACTTGAAAAGCAAACAGTTTAATACATTAAATCAATTGTGTGCACCAGAGAGCTCATCTCAAATATCCACGCATTTGGAACAGAGACATGAAGTACAAGGGCTATACAGATAGCCCTGGAATGACCTCCAGGATGATTCCATGTATGGCAGCTCAGTTCAAATCTCATTGTCTTTGCTTATTTAATTCAAGCTTATTTAATTCTTCCTTTGGAAGAAATTTATTGCTTGTCTTTACAATCCTCTGTACAATGGGAACCTGATCTAATTCAGAACTCTACAAGTAAGTGATAAAATGATCATTACTGGAAGGTGTATCTCCAGCATTACGTACTTTTAGGAAGAGGGCTGTAGTTCCACAGTCGTAACCATCAGATTCTACTAAAAGAGTGTTACTGAGCAACAGTACAGGTCTATGTGTACAAATAAACCAAAGGGAAGTCTCTCAGTCACCTCTGCAGCTACCTACGGATGAAAAGGAAGATCTTGACTTCCACTATATGCCTACTTCCTAGACCTGCCATCTGGCCCTCTCCAACCACTTGCCGTTGCTGCCCACTTGAAATAAAAGCAGAGAAGAGCAAGGTGAAGGACACAATGTGCAAATGCAGAGGAAAGTCTTGTACCATTGCCTTTAACAAAGTAGTTCTACTATGAACAGCTACTTTTAAAAATATAGCATGTACTAACCATCAGCTAAACCATGCAATATTTAAGTATCTGCTAAGAAAGACAAATTATACTCTCGGAGCCAAAGGTTACAATTTTGCCAGCATATCAGGTTTCAAATCTTTATTTTTTCAGAAAGCCTCATCCAACTCCTATGAAATTTAGCAGAACTTATTTTAACTGGCTTTGGCTTTAGTTCACAAGAAAATTATGGAACCAAGAATACAAGACCAAGACCTTCAGCCTTAGGTCCGAAAAAAAAAATTGCCAACAGCCAACATGAGTACAACATTCTTCACTACTTATTTAAAATGATTGAGCATTTTGATGTTTGAGCACATTTTCCAGGAAAAGCAAGCACATAAAAGTTACAAATAACTATAATGAAAATACAAAAAGGCACCACAGATAGAAGTAAATGTTAGTTGTTCATTAGTCTGTTTTTTTTACAGTGAATTAGGAAAAACACACACATTTCTGCCTATTACTGCAGTAAAATTTGTTTTTACTTTTCTAATTCTCTTGAAATAAATGTCTAGTTAAATAACAGAAGTTCCGATCCTGATTTGTTTCCAAATATTTTCTCCATTGTTGATTATTGGCAGATACCTGAAACTGCCTAGACAGTTTTGCATTTTCTAGAAATTACCACAGCATAACTGATCCCTTCTATATTACCATACATTCTTAGTGAAGCAATGTAACTATCTTCCCCTGCAAATATCTGCAAAACAAACACTGAAAGCCATGACCAAATACAGGTAGCAGAGCCATGCAGTACTCTGCTACAACAGATCTGGTAACACCTTGTCTCTTGAGCCCAAGGGACACAGGAGTTGCAGTGGGGATTAGTAAGAGACATAAACAATGGTTATTATAAATGTTTAGAGATTAAGGTAGTGAGCACTCTTTCATCATGTATAGTCTATTACTGAACCACCATAATTAATAATGAACTCACTTGTAAAACTTAAAGATGTTTCAAAAAGGAGAAGTAAATCAAAAGAGTGTGACTTATTCCTAAATAACAACATCTCCTCTAAGCTGGTATGCAGCCCATTCACTGTCAAATGCAACACACTTTGGGACTGCACATTTAGATATGCACTTCATATGCAGCATGAAATATCTTTCTAAAATCGTATTTGATTAAAACCAGAAAAATTACTAAAGGCAGTCACATGCTGCAAAAGCCTGAATGGTTGTAAATGATAAATGTCATAGGACAAGAGTCTGTCAGTCACTTCTTCAAACAACTAGTAATTTTTTATTTTAAAGAAAATATTTGTTGCATAATATCCTTTCAAAGTAATTTATCCTACCATTTGTGCAAGCTGAAATACCCAAAAGAGAGATGTATTTTGCATCTACAAATATATGACAAATGCAAAAGTTTTTGTTACTGGCACACTGCTTCAATGCCAGCACACCCAGTATTCCCAGCTCAAAACCCAGGAACTTCACCGACCACCTTGCAAAGGACTGAATGGTTTAAAGACACCACAACATGTATGACAAGAGGTGCTAGGAAACATTTTACAAGCTCTGCTGACATACCAAAGCAGAAACCTGTCAGAAGACAAGGCAGACTGTTAACAGATATTTCAGTATATATGTCAATTTATACATACCTAGGCAGATGGAGCTACACTACTCTGAGTTATGTATGTATACCGTAATAAGCCATAACAGTTATTAGTTTGGTTGATACTGAAAGTACAAGACATTTATGTAGCCATTATTTTCGCTCTAAGAAAATGTGACATTAAATTAGGTAAACTAACCTTAAATAATGGATACAAACATAACACCATTGTCTGAAACATAAATGGAAACTTCAGAAACAATAATGGCACTTAGTTTACAAGCAGTATTCCTTAGAGGATCTAAATGGTCTAATAGTTTACCTGTCTAAAATTTCAACTGGTGTACCCCTTATCTGTCAGATGAGGGATCAGCCAAGATATCTATCTAGAGGACAAACCCCAAAGCACTGTTTTCACAGTCTGAATGCTTCGCCTGCCATATGCTCGAAAGTTTGTTCTTCAAATCTGACTTCCACTTTGAAGAAAGAAAAGAAAGTCATTAATGTTTATAGATACAACATTATGGAGACAGATAAATTTTTCATTTTAACTCTCAGGAAAAAAGTGTTAACTTTTCAGAGGCACTATATGGTTTTTTTCTTGACTGCTTAGAGTGATCATTGGTAAATGGCTTTAATAGCAATGCTGTAGTCACTTTCTTAATACAACATCATTCCATTTTTTGCAACTGGCACTTCAATAAGTGATAAGTGATTTTTGCCTATTAAATATTTTGAATTAAGATACTCTAAAAAATCAGAATTAAAAAGTGGTTAGAAAATATAACTGTAACTAGTCATCACTTCCATTAAAACTGACATATACCATAACATAAAGTTCACTGAAAGAGACTAAGTTGCAGATGCTGCACCGATACTGTAACATTCACTAGATTAAACTTCACTCTTCTACAGATCAATTTTTCCCCTTTCAATAATGTCCATATATAAATGGAATCTGAAATATTCATCTTCCATTTCATCTTTTATCTCATATAAGCAACTGTAAATTATAAAAAAACCCAACAACTGTAAAACTTCCTTATTTTTCCCTCACCTGCAGTATTCAAAACCACATCACAACCTAATGAGAAATGGAAGTAATTGAAAAACCACACTTCATTCAGTGTTGGAAACTGAATATAATTGAACAACAAGTTCTACAGGTGTTTCAAGTTTAAAGGATGCTCTGACTTAAAGGTGTGGCCTCACTACCAGAGAAGCATAAAAATTACATACAAGCAGCATTTGTCATGTTATCTATAATCTGACACCAACCCAATCACAGAGTCTGTTTGGTTCCATTATTGGCAATTGTGATGGCAACAATTCTTCCCAAAATACACAGAACAGATTTCTGTATCTTCAAAGAAAAAAACACTAGTTGCATTTATTTCCTCTGTCATAAATTTCCAGTACTGCCTTGCCATTTTCCATTAGTGTGGAAAAAAACAAATAGTTTAAATCACAATTAACCTACCTAATTTGCTGCATCCTGAATGATAACTATTTACATATGCAAATTTCATTATGAAGACTTAAATCAAATAATTCTCATTGTCTTACTGAAGTAGAATAAGAAAAAATTATTTACTAGGGTATACTACGTAGTATTTCCCAAGACATTGAAGCTCTTATATTTTAAAAGTACCGTATGTATGAAACTACTACACAGATGAACTAGATGCTGCTCTATTTCCCTTCAGTAGTCTATTTATATTTTTTCAATGAAGTGCATTATGAAAAAGTAATAATTAGTGTTCTGATTTCTGAGACTAACCTAGTTAGCCACCATAACTGGCTACAACTTGACACTGTTTCTAAACCACAAGTTATCAACTCACAAGACTAATGTTTAGTGAAAATAAATTACACATGCCTATCTTTCCTACTCTCACATGAAAATGTAATCCCAAATCACCCTATTGTAATACTCTGCACAGGAACCATTTGTGATGCTATCACAAGGGATTGCAGCATTAGGTAAGAAGAAAGCAATGGACTAAATCCTAGCAAGGATTTCATTATTTTATATTCCTTATTATAAAACACATTTTAGAAATTATGTTCTCCCCACTTTTTTTCCTTACAAAACTTATCCAGAAAATACTATGTATTCTTACATTTCACACTACTTATAATGGTGTTTCTAGGAAAAGCCCAAGTGTCAGCAGGTACTGTGGGTTTTTTCTTCTTTTTTTAAAAGGTTATAGTAAAGAAAAAAGATTACTTGTCTTTTGTACTGTCTTTATTTAAAACTTCATCTTTTATTGGTGCATGTAAATATGGTTCTTGGAAAATGTATCACAGAACAGCTTATAAAAGGTAGATTAACTTCTCCCATTTTTTACCTTCCAGATCTTCTCATTAAGAATTTTACATTTTTGTATCATGTGAAAAAGAGGCGGTAAAAAAATTCTACTTAAAATTATGCTGCAAAACCAACTCCTCTTAATAGCTTGTAGAAGTTCCCAAGCAATTAGATGAATGGGCCCCTATTTCTACCCCCTTATATATCTACATCAATGCACAGCATGTCCAGGAACTGTGACAAGTCATTTTAAGAAAACATCTAAATGTCAAATCAGCTAAATAATTCTGACATCTCCTAAATTATGAAGGTTTGGGGGTCATGGTAGTCAAGTTTGTTTGTTTTAAACAAAACCTCATATTAAACTTCATTTCCTAAAAAGAAACAAGGAAATTACAAAGCAATGCATTACTATTTTTTCCAACAGCCCAACAGCACTAGAGCCTAAGAGGCAGAAACTCATCATCCCAGAAAAGCGTCATAAGCTCTTAGTATCCCATGATGAGTTAGGGAAGACAGAAGCCAACTTCCTCCTCTACCTTGTCAAAAGACAGGAAACTTCCTCTGTACTTGCTCAGTTTCCTGTTTTTAAAAAGGAAAAGGGGAAACTGGCACAACTGCAAAAATTTCAGAACAGGAAGGTCTTCAGAAAACCCAAACTGCTCCTTCCCCACATCACTACTCCTGAGACTCAAACAGAACTTACCATCCTGGCTACAGCATATGTAACTCCTTGCTCTTTTCAGTGGCAGAGGTGCCATTCATATTTAGTTATCATTCTGACATGCTGTCAAACTAAAATGAAGAATGCAAATAAAGGAGAAGGAAATGGAAAGACAGTTTAACTACCTAAAATACAGAGAAATCATAATGTAACAATGGGATGAACAGGAGGTACTTCTCTAACTACAGGGCCTTGACCTTGCCAAACTATAGTAGTCTGCTACAGCCGAAAGTAGTTCTGGAAACAAAAAAAGACTGCAATTACCATAACGGAAAAGGAAAGTAAAGAACTGCTAGCAGCCTTTCTACTAGGTTAAGTGTAAGACAACTTACATCTGTCAACAACCATAGATAATTAAAGCAACAACCCAGAAAAAGAATCCTTATCCTTTTAATTTTGATTTTTAATTATAAAAATTTCTCTCAAATGAGAGCTTCTGACATTTCTGGAACAAAGAAAAATTATTCCTGATTAAAACAGATTATTTTAAGTGTAGATAAAGGAATTATTTTGAATTGTTCCAAATTCTTCCAGTTTAAGTGTTATTTTTAAATGCCAATGAGAATATTTTCCCCCCGATACTTTACAAAGAACATTACAGTAAGAGCCACTCTAACCAAAACTGTACTATTGTAAAATTCTGTTATGCTAACCATAATCTGCAAATAATAATGCAAATAATATATTATTCACTTCAGAGATGTTTTTATTACCACAACACTATGCCTATCTTTAAAATATTTGTACTTTCTACTACTAGTGTTTGAACTAAAAAGTACATGTTGTAAAATCTTAGCACATATTTAATGTTTTGTAGTAAACTCATATTCAAAACTATTTGTTTACCAGAATTAAATCTATTTTATATAACATGCATTTGGTAGTTCTCAAATGTACGAAGCAATAGAAGCACATTTTGGACTAATCAAATTACTATTAGGTAGATTTACTACACTACACACCTTACTTAAAATGCAACACTGAAAACCTCTCCTGAAATTAGGAAACCCTGGCACCATTCATTGTCCCACCCAGAGAACATCCCCAATTTTAAAATCTATGAGAAGCAGCATTATTCACCTATTTAAGGCAAAAGGCAAACACATTACCAGTCTTTAAATGACAGGTAAAACTGCACTACATAGTAGCTTAATTCCAATTCCTCCCTATTCTTCCACACAAGTGCTATGCAGATGTCATTAGCTTTATACTGGCTATTAAATTTGATACTTCTACTGTCCTTATAGTGTCTGATTAAAAAGTAAATGTACTAAAGTCTCTTCACTATTTCTGGAAGAGGACAACTGATTCCTTCGTGTTCATGAGCAAAACAGAAAATGAAAACCAGCTCAACAGTGGGCCACTCTAACTACAGCTGAAGTAACTTAGTTATTTTTGAGGTCACTATGTGAGGTAAAGCCTAAAAGTTATTGATCTTAATGTTGTGGTAAATCGCTCATTTTTAGAACAGTAAAAAGAAGGTAGATTTGCTTGCCTTTTTGTATGTTACGAGAGTACTACTTACCCCAGTGCTGAACTAAGGGACTAAATATGTGAAAACCAGTACCTCTAGGGAAAGCTTACTAACATATAAAAAAACCCCATGTAATCCATCTGGCTAAAGCATACATAAAAATGCATAAGAAAGAGATTGAGGACAAGCTTGTGAAAGGTTAGAGAAAAACTGCCTACTAAAATTTGGAGATAACTGTATCCCTGATTAACCAGGACACTGACATTTCAGTTTTATCTACACAAAGATATAACTACTACCATGAAGAAAGGAAGTTCCTAATTATAATCTAAGCTTCCAAAGCACTTCAACATAATGAGGCAGGAGATATTAAAGCATCCTATTCCAAGCTGAGAAAATGCTCCTTTGTGAGGAAAGTTTCTTGGATACATACTTCTAAGACAGAAGCTCCCAGGCACAAGACACCTAGTGCCTGCTAGTCCACAGTGAAGTTCTTCAACTGCGGAAGTAGTCTTCCACTGCCATAATTTCCCTTTCAGAACTTTCAAAAAAACCTTTAACTTATTCAAATTTCTTAGGTATTAAATATTACACTTTCTGTACAACTGCAGAATACAGCTCTTGACAATCCATTTGGAGTCAACAAACATTTATTGTATGTAACATTTTATTAAAGTGAAAAAAAGTGAAAACAAGCTTGCAACCTTCAGGGTGAGAACTATAGTATAGGAAAATAAACACCCTTTCCACCAAACACTCCTTGTAAGGTGTTCTTACCAAAAACTCTTGCCAATCATAGGGAAAGTCAATTTCACCTACTGCATTGCACTACTGAATACGAATATGCAATATATTCTAAGATTAAGATACATTTGTTCAGATAAGTGTTTAAGTTCAGACTCATGACTGTATTTCTCAATCAACAGCCTCCCAATTACATGTCAGTACACACAACTGCAAAAGGAACATAATGTGACTCCACACATTTGACTGCACTTAAACCTCAATTACTGAAGAAAAGTTGGGTGCTACAGAGAATATCCCAAGAGGCAGCCAACAGCTGAGAACCAGTTTTAAAGTTCAAAATCACTCATGTAACGCAAGAAAAAGGGGTGGAAAACCAACCACTTGCTCAGAAAGATGCCACTTGCTCAGTAATTTAAGTGTTATTGATAAAAAGCACACCTATTTTTTTTAGACAAAGGCGTAAAGGGAAAAATCAGTCCTACAGATGATCTCATTTCACACTTAGATCAACACTTATTTCTCTCTCTATAATTTGTTTTTTATGTTGGAGTCTGTATATTTTTTGATTCCTCAATTAACATCCACACTAACACTTGAACATGAGAAAAACACATGACGATTGAGAGATAAAGGTAAAAAAAGTAAAGCCACAATTGTCAGTCACATCCAGCAAGTAAGTACTGTTGCTCATTGGCATCATCCTGCAAACATACTTCCATGGGATCTGCTTCCTCTAAGGTAAGATGTTCTTACCTTGTATGGCATGAGCTGTATTATTGCCAAGCAGTGCAGCTGTGGTCTTTGAACTGATCAGCACTTAACAGACGTCCGTAAGAGCAATACATTACACTTAAAAAGTAAAAAGAATGAACAGAAACTCTGATACATTCTCTGATGGACTCTTTTTTTTTTTTTTAATACCATTTGAACTGCTTAAAAAAACCTCAACACAGCAAAACAACCAACCAACAGTACAAATCCCAGAAACCTTACTAACTTGGTTATAAGAAAATAAATATAAAATATTACATAAATAATGCTTCAGATATCCTGCTAGATGGCTCCTAGAACTTATCATCTTCTTTTTTGGCACTTCAGTTCCCACAGTAAGAGAGATCCACCTATCCAGGATTTGAGCCTTGGCAACATCTAATTTAACAGTATTTGTTTTCAAATGCCTCTCTATTCCCTCTCTAGCAAAAGGTCCAAAACTGTAGTAAGGATTCTCTTGTTCCCTAGATGGTACATTACAAAATTTCCTAACAATTCCACACTTTACACTTGATTTCTTACACACTATTTGCAACCTTAACTGTTTTATATTTTATCTTGCTCATAATAACCAACACAACTCTGGTGTAATTATTATTAACTCCCTGCTATTTGCACTCTTTTTACCAAATACCCTCATGCTACTATAATAATTTTCTTCGATTACGTGTCTTGATTACGCAAGAATTTCTCATGGCCAAGGAAAATGTTTTCAAGCATATTTCACTCTCTTCTTCACTCACTCTACTCCATACATCTACCCATCTCCACACTTGCAACTTTTGGCATCACCCTTTCTTTGATAAACTCTACTATTTTGCTTTCCTACTACAATCTATCGTTGTCTCCTTGATCACCAGTACATAATATTCTCTCAATTATTATGCTTTTTGCATATAAAATCTATGTACACGCAACACTACATGACAACCCGTGACTACAAAAGCTCTCCTATTCTAGGACCAGTCCCAACAAAACATTCCTACCCATCTTTCTTGAAAGTACTAGAGAAATAACAACCTCTGCCATCATCATGTATCTCCGTTTTAAAACTCACTAAGATCTCTGACCTTTCTCTCTTCCTCATTTAGTATCTGCATACATACTATTCTGATGCTTTCTGAAGTTTTTACTAATTCAATCATTCTCATAATACTTATGCCAAACCCCCTCATTATCTCCATTTGTAAAAAAATTCCCAGGAGACAACAAAACTGTTAAGGCCTAAAAGTTACTTAAGTGACAAGACTTGATCTACTACAGTAAAAACTAGTTTAAAAGGTGTGAAAAATTATACATATACAATTAATACATGCCTAAATATGTGGAGTCCTTTCCTTGATATTCTCTGTGTTATTCTTCCTGTTTAGTCTATAATGGGACTTCCCTGCATTAAGAGTGGCAACCTCCAGAAACTTAAAAGGCAGGCAAACAAAAAACCCCTTTCTTTACAGAAGATTAACCACAAGGCCATATAAATAACTTACAAAACTTGATTAAAAGTAAACAAATAAGCAAAGAACAGCAGTAATAAGCAATTCAAGACTAGAATCTGCTAGCTTCTCTCTCCAGCAGCAATGGAACCCTGGTACAGGTCCCCATGAAAGCAGATCTCTACAATTAAAAACAACCCAAGTCCTCACAACTACCACAACCCTAAAAGCAGACTTTTATCTCTAGCCATAGCCGTATCACTACTGGGGGCCAACGCCAGCAGCACAGCAGCCACTCAAGCGACAGCAGGACTGTCTACTTGAAAAGGGATATCACAAGCTGCTATTTAAGATAACAGCAATAATTTCTGATGTACATAAGCAAGCAAGAATGATGACCTATGCTCTTTTTACCCTCCTCTATGCACTGAGGTAGGACAATGGGTAGAGAAATGAGATTATGCACCACTTTTAAATAATGTGTTGCTTTTATTCTCTGGAAATATCAGTGTGGATGACAGTTCAAAAGAGAGTGGCAATAAGCACTATTGTTAAACATAAATTTACATTATCTTTAGCAAAAAAATAATAATTAATAGCTATTCCAATCCAATTCCAAAGAAATTCCAGCCATAGCAGAATCAAAAACTATGTAGCTGATGACAGTATCTGTCTAATATAGTAGAAATTGCAGAGTTGCATGAAAAATATAGTTTGTCTACAACTTTGACTGACTTGCCTGCCCTCTACTCACTAATTGTTTTGATCAGAGCAACTTACATTCCATAACTTGGAGTAGTTTTAAACAACAGTCATTTTATGTATTTTGCTTAGAGAAGGTTGAGTTTAAAAGCTATCTTTCCAAATTGCACAAGCCTAAGGCCCAGGACAGGCAACAGTTTTGTATCACATATGATCAAGAAATGTCATAAAGAAACAGTACTTTGCACCCACTTCCACCTGTGAGATCCAAACTTGGTTTCTAAATCTTTGTGTTGGTAGGTAGAAAAATATTATTAGAATTTTTGAATGTTTGCTTCATTGAATCTTTTTCTCTTGTTGAAAATTCATTAACATATGTGCAGCATTAGAAGTGGGACAAGAAATCTATGCAATCTATCCCAAACTTAAGCTGACATTCAGACTTGTATATGCTCTCTCTCTATATGTACACAACAAAATGTATGCACTTCTTATATAATCAATACACACAATGAAGTATACACAGACATTACTAATTTTCTCAAAGTGACAACAGCATTTGAAGAAATTCTCACTGTTCTACACCAGTAACCTTCTTAAGTGCAGCAGTGCCTATGAAAAAATATTTTCCAAGATGAGACCTTTCTCCCTGCAAGCTATTTAAGGAACAGATAAAATCCTTTATTTGATTATATGCAATTTTATGCCTGTATGATATTTTAATATAAGGATAAAAGTAACAGTAATTGTGATGATGGTAGATTTTTTTTTAACCAAAATGAAAAAGGTAAATTCAGTGTTAATGAAAAATATAAACTAACAGAACAGAAATTAATTCTGCACATGCAGCATTGGTAGTACAAGCAAAGATGCAGAAGAACCACTCTAAGGTTTGTACCAGTAAATCAGCTCCTCACTGTAGAAAAGCAGATGGTGCAACTCAGTACTTCACAAATGACAGTCTTCACTCAGCAGTGACCCAACATCTGGGTGACAAGTCAATTAATATCTAGTGAACAATTTAAATGAGGGAGTTGGCTATTAAAGGGTAACATCAGCATTTGATTACACAACCCCTCCTTTTTCTTCTACAGTATCTACCCCATCCGCCTTTCCAAACAGTGGTCTCTCCAAAATTCCCATTCCTGTCTTGTGACCCAGCGCATGAATGCACCCAGCTCACTCAACATCTGTATTTCTTCCGTTTGCAATTCAACTACCTATGCACAAAAGGTCTCATCTCCTACTCTCATTAAAATACCTCCAAACAGCTTGTCTTTCTTCGCCTACAGGTGACTGAGAAGCAGCCGTGTCTCATCTGGCCCAGCTGGTGTCAGAGTTGACATGTCCCTCCAGCTGGGTTCCTGACTATTCAGAGTGGAAGTGCCACCTGCCAGGCCAGCAACTCAGCAGTACCTGTGCACCTTACATCCTCCAACCTGCACATCTGCATCAGCTGGCTGCCTGCTCAGGAGATGTACGTCTTTGCAATGGGCAGCTGCTAAGTCAAGAAATACATGAAGTCTCTGAAGCCACAAACCATAGCAAACACATACCATCTGAGCCAAAAAAAGCCTTGAGGAAAAAGACAAGGTGGTCACTTCCCCCTGGTGCCCTTCTACAGTAGAATCTCGTATTGGGCACCTTTAAAGATTCATCCAGTAAAGCAATCAGGTCCACAATCCCACACATTTATACTGTTACCGTATGCTATATGATATGTGAACAATGATACTTCTCATGTCCATTACACTATAACTTTCCACCATTATTTCCACAATGTAAAAAATGTTTTAGTCATATTTATTTTGATACTGTGGATAGCGGAAATCAGCAATACCAGGGATTACACTATACCAGTGAAAACACAATAGAAATAAGTAAATTCTTTGATAAGTTTCCTGAAACAAGAAACAATGGTAATAGCTTTTTGTTTTTCTTACTTAACTTACACAGGTCACTTTCCCCACCAAGAAAAACAAGCATCAGTTTACTCATATAAAGAACAAAATCTGTTACTTTCATAAACCCTTAAAAAAGTAACAACTGCTGAATTTGCAACTTTTGCTTACATGGAAAGACCTCCTGAAAACAACTAATAAACACTCTTTACACCAATTTCAGCATCCTAAATTTTGAATGTATCTTTATTGACTTCACTGGTTTACTTTCTATCCTTGCTAAGGCAGGCACATTCTGTGTTAATATAGATGGTCCAGATGATATACACCTGACCTTTACAAGTGCACTGCAGGACTGACAGGATACCACCAATTTCAGCCAAAACCCAAAGAGGCATGAATTCTCTGAAATCTAGAGACAATTCAACATGGTCAAAAGTCTACAAACACAGCTCTTACAGCAAACCCACAGAAGCCTCAAATCACCATAAAACTAGCAAAATATTTCAGCTTTCCAACAGGCAATAAATTTATGGCACACAAATAGCCATACAGGAAAGTATCAGTACACTTAGAAAAGCTGGGTGTTTGTTTAGTGTTATGTGCAGAACAGTAGATCATTTTTAAGTCACCTTTTTCTTTGATCTTAAGAAGCACTTTCTTCAACAGCTGGACTAATCCTGTTTACAACACAATTTAACTGCTTATTAGGAGAATGAAAGCTACTACAGAAAATGAGATTTGTATACTGGTAATATAAAAATCTAAGTAGAAAAAAACATTGTATTTATCTACCACAAAACCTGCCTTTCTAGGAATGTAACTACATTTCACTAACAACAGCATACTGACTACAGGACGTACTAATGAAACAACACTAAACGTGATTAAATCATTGGCACCAAGTATTGTATTTTGATTTTCTAACTTTTTACGTTTTTACTATGATACCATATGCATTGACTAACATAACACCTTTCTACTAAATAACTTCAAGCTACATAAGCAGAGAAGCACATGGCATTAAACAGGGTAAGTTCAGCAAAGTCGGAAGGAAATACAATAATCTGAAGCATTTGGAGGGAAAAAAAAATACCCAAAAACCCCAC
The DNA here is from genome assembly GCA_013399875.1 of Gymnorhina tibicen. Taxonomy (NCBI): domain Eukaryota; kingdom Metazoa; phylum Chordata; class Aves; order Passeriformes; family Artamidae; genus Gymnorhina; species Gymnorhina tibicen. The sequence goes on from VXAZ01001226.1 coordinate 223,337, forward strand.
TTTTACTAAAAGTATTCCAAGCTGTACGGTAGTTAGGGCCCTGTATATTCTTCAAATCCAACTACACGCAGGATTTCACTACAGGGAGCAGCCTTTGCACATACCTACGCTCAGAAACAATATTTGCACCAAAGAAAAATTTTTTTAAAAATTGTATTTCTATGTCTTCGAATTACAAAAATGACCTTGGAAGAACAAGCAAAATGTACCCAATGCTGCAATGCCTGACTAGGTCCTGCAGAGTACCTTAAAATACATTTTTCAGGTGTGTGAAATACCCTTTATATATTCATCTGGATCCTGTGAATGCTGCATGCCCACAGCTGCAGAATTTGTTTTTTTCAGGTACCACAGAATCTATTAGTGTTTTGCTGTAAAATTCACTATTTTACTGTTGCTAGGCACCTGACATTTAGTGCTTTGTCCTCTTGCCCTTTTACCTGCATACATCCTTTTCTTCCTTCAATTTTCTTACAATTAGAAATTCATTTGATTACAGTAAATATCCCACGTGCAGTCAATGGGTACAGACATCAAGGGGACAAGGAACAGAAAATGAATTATGGCCTGTAGTCAAAAGATTGAGAAGATGATGATTAGCAGAGAATGAGAGACAGAAAGGCCCATGAGCTTCACAGCCAGGATAAACAGTACCGCAACAGTGAATACCCCTCAGTCCACGAGCAAAAGAAAGGATTTCTCAATTGGCCCACGTGGGTAACACCATGGAAGGCAAGACAGTGGAGAACACATACCCAGAAAGCAATTTCAAGATCTCTTTAGAAATAACTAATACTGAGATTAATCAATTACCACATTGAACAATGAGTGAGAATTATGTGTACATTGATACAACAGATTAATACTGTCATGGAATTTATGCCCATTTCTCACAGAGCGCACAAGGCTCTACTGTAAAGAATATTCTCTAGAAACAGAGTTACAGTTGCACATTCAGACTTACATGAGGCAATTCCTGATTTTTTCAGGTATTTACTGTATAACTGTAGCATTATATGAACATGTACTGTTAGAAATTTTCATTTTCCTGGGGTTTCATAGATGGTATTGGGGAGTGAAAAGCAGCCAAGAAACAGCTCTGTAATCTACAACATTTCAAAGTTATACTGTCATCCCAAAATTACAGAGGACATCTGTGAATTCCGTAACATGGCACTGTTTACCAGGCCCGTGCCTGGGTTCTACATCATTTCATGGAGGTCACTAGAAAATGGACACTCCTGACCAAAATAACCAGGTAAGGGAAGAACCGTTCCTAAGCATATTTCTACAAGTTTTCTTCTAACATATAGATTTAAAAAGCAAACCATCTCATACACATAGTTCTACATCTATCTCACACCATAATAATTATTAATATACTCAAAACACGCTAGATTTACCCCCAGAATAAACTACTTTCATTTAGCTTAATTAAGCCCCTGGGATGTACCCCAAATGGAAAGTTCCCCCAATACATTATGTTCCAGTAATACAGGTTGTTATAGCACTTCAAAGAACTTGAACAGAGCTACCTGAAGTTACTCATATGATTTGGTGACTTACAGACCTGAGAATCTCTGGATTATCATAGAAGCATAGCAACCTTTGGACTGGGAGGCAGAGGCCAACCAGCAGAAGTCACAGCACATAACAGTGGAGAAACACACGCAGCCGTAAGTATGGTCCATCTAAACTCCAGCAAACATGTCAAAAGTCCACCGAACTCTGAGAGAAAAGGTCTCTGAAACAGAATGACTGCCTTACTATACAAGACTTTTATGTATCTTAAGCAGGTGTGGGTCAACAAGTAACACTGTAAATTATTTTGAAAGACTAATAATCTCAACAGTTGCTCCTCCCACACCAATAGAAAACAGCATGAAGACAGTTCACTCTTACAGACAAACATGCTCCAGTGCATCATTCAACAGATCTACACTCTATTATAACTCTATTATAACTCTATATGTGATGTCTCTTGCAGCATAGCTGCCTTGCTACAAATTATCTGGAGTTAAAAATAAATGCATGCACATTCAGTTTAAAGATAGGAAAACAAAAAGCGGAATACTCCACTTCACTCCCTTATTGCTTAAAATGTAATTTAGGTCTGCTTAAGACTTGAACTTGTTGCTCCAAGGAGACTGTATTTGAGATGTGATACCTAGCTCACCAATCTAGTACTTCAGGCAAAGCCTAAGCTCACTATTCTGGGTACCATCTTGCTGTTTTATTATCCTTCCCTAAGATAAGCTGCTTTCTTTTAATATTTCTCTGCTTAGGTATCCCAAGTTTATTTATTCCCTAAGGAAAAAAGATTGTTCTTCCTCTCATCTGTGCTGTATTTTCTGCTTCTCACACTGTAGAGGGCAAACAACCTTATGAATAGTTTTACTTTCCTCATATATTCCTAATTTATGTTCATTTTAAAATATTTAAGATATGACATAGAAGCATGAAGAGACACAAACCTGCATTAAAGAGCTTACAGTCTTACGCTTCTCTTTGAGATAGGTAAACAAACATCAGTATAGCCACTTTATAAATATGAATAAAAAGATTGCAAATGATTTAACTAAGGCCACAGAATCAATATGTATCAGACTGGCAACCAGAAACAAGATCACGTGATGGGATCTCCGGCCTATATCCAATCCCCTCTGTGAACTGTGTTGTCTTGTAATAATGTGGACTGATACTACAGTTACTCCGAGCAGTCCCATTTAAGCTGTAAGACACCACTCCGACACTCTGAACAAGCATTTTAAAACAAAACACAGCAAAACAAAACACAAACAGCTCATTCTCATGATCTTACGTATTTAGTTTTTAGTTCTCCAATTCACAGAACATAACATTAGCACTGTTTGAAAAATAAAACAGGATTTCTCAGCTATTGATTAAAGAGGAATTTTAAAAGACAGTAACAGTAGCCTCCTTTTATGGATAGTTTAACTAAGGCTCAAAATAAAGAAATTTTCCTGTCAGAACTGGATTCTAGCATTATTATAAAAACAATCATCTTTACCGTATTTGGGTTTCATTCGTATTTGACATATATTCTCAAAGTAAAAGTCTGAACCTCTGTGTACCTCTAGTACCTCATCTGTAAAAACGAACCACTTATATTTCTCTATTTCACTACTGGGAAAAGTGGGGAAAGGGTTAAGAAAGAAAAAAAAGAGTATGAAAGTCTTATCTATTGAGGTTTAACTGCAAATAAGCAAGGTAATTAAAGCCTACTAGCTCCAGAATAAAATTAAACAAATAAAAAACCAACCAAAACCAAACCAAACAACTTTTCTTAGCCCACACTTATTCCATTTCACAAGCAAAGAAGTAATACCCCTGCATTACATATGCATTCTTGATGTTGTTGTAATATGCTTAGCATTCATTCAAACCTAAGACATTACAACAGATATTAATAATTTTAAGGCATAAATTCATTTAAATACTGTTTTGGTTAAATAATAGAAAATGGTCTTAAATAGAAGTTTCCACTAATTCTTAGAAGATTCAGTAGGTCCCAAAAGTCACCACAGTTATTACAGTGTTGCCAGAAACTTGCTCTTTGTAGATTATTAGTTCTGACATCTGCCCAGATAAGCTTTCAAGTTAAACAATCAGAATTCTGTATTAAAACTGAAGAACAACATTCACCCCTCCCCAAATAAACCCATATATTTCAGCGTAACAGCAGCAATTTAGGTAATTCCTACAAAAAGTTTGCAGAAAATTATCAGGAAAATATGTTATTGTTCATCGCACTAATTTTTCACTACATTTTTCAGCAATAAAATGGAGTTTACCCTCTGAAGGAAAAGCTGAGAAACTTTGATAGAGGCCAAACTCATCTGCACAGTAAACTGGTATCACAACATAACTCTAACAAAGAGCAGTTTTAAGGTAGGTACGTCCCCTTTCACCTGCTGCTTGCTCTCCTCAGATGAGTCCTAATGCAAATGTATTATAAAACTTCTGTTTTCCTTTCAGCAGATTCCCAGCAACCTTGACAAGACAACATCCATCCAAGTAAGTTACTTCTATTGAGACACATTCTAAGATTTTAACAACCAACATATTTAATTTCCCTAAATAAAGCTTTATTGCATGAACAGTAGTCTTGATTGTTCGTTGGCTGTATGATTCAGTACAACAAAAGCAAAATTCCCCCTTCAACTATGTAAATATTCACTTCAGACTTTAAAAGAAAGGCCTTAGACATCTGACTGCAACACACATTACAATTTTTGTCTTGAGGGGGGAAAAGAAAATTTTTAGAAGAAATCCTAAAAATGTCATCCACGCATTTGTTTCCTGTCTTGCCAGTGACTGCAGGATTAGGGACAAAATTAAGTGCAAAAGATTTCACAAAGTCAAGTCCATAGCTATGCCAGATGAAAGCCTTCATTATTCAAGGATGGACAAAACCTGTACGGTCAGCCAGTCTCTTTCCCTGCCATTCCTGGCTCATTACCTCTTGCACATGTATTGGTGTCCTGGCTGGGCTAGTGCCTGGTGTGGGGGTTCCTCCGTACTCTGCTTGGCATACTATTCATACCAGAAGGTGTTCAGGTGTATCTTGGGGGGTTTTGTGCTGCTGTCTGCTCTGAATTTTCTCCTTCAGTTTTATCTCAGTTTACACATTAACACAACCTCTTCTTTTATTTAAAATTACCTCCCTTTTAACTATTTAGACCCTTCAAAATGCTTGGAAGATACCATTTCCCCTTCTCACACAAACTATTAACTGAGCCAAGCAAAACATATTTATTTATCTTTAATCAATTAGTCCCTTCAGCCTTCTTAACATTTTGTTGCTCTTGTCTAAGTTTCTGTTAAGTTACCCCACCTGTTGCAAAGGCTCTGAAGTAAAACAGTACCCCAAACACAGTCCCATAATCTTGTACAAAAATCCATCTTCGACTTGTCTAATGTTTGCTCAATACCACTGTGGATGCAACCTAAACTCGTTCTGAATTTTACAAAGTCTATATATCATATTGCAAATTGGGGCCTGTCCTTCCTGTCAGAAGCATGCACAAATCCCTTTCATATGAAAGGGAGTTGGGTGAGCACAACTGACAGGATTATCAGGCCCATGGTATCACTCCTATCCCTTTTTCAGCAATACTGCTTTCCAGGTTATTCCCTCACAATGAATACCTGTTTTGGATTACAGGCCCTGAACTGTTTTAGCTTTGCATTTTTCATTTGTACTTTCCAACAATGTTCCTAATTTCTTTAGATTACCTTTTCTTTTCTGCCCCGACTTGTGTTTAACTCTTCTATCTTTGCCTGCTAATGCTGCAAGTGTAGTATTCAACCACTCAAAGTTAAGCAAGGCAGACACTAAATGTACCTAAAATGGCTAAACTCTATTACTACGTGCATATGTAAGCACTGATGATACTCTTTTAGCACCTAAAACTGCTGTGACTCACCAAATCTATTCTTTATACTTTGTTCTATTTTTGTTTATGGTCCTTCATCCAATTTTTCATTAAGATGACTATCCATATACACACATTAATTTCTTAACAAGAGATTTTGAGATGTATTCGAATTTTAAAAAGTATGTAAAATTTTACTATATTTACAACTTTCTATTCATTTACTGGGGCCTTGAATCTGCAATCAGATCTGGCAAACAAGCCAATCCTGTACTTCTCTGTACTCACTGAACTGTTTGCAGATGCTGTTGCAGTATCAGATCCTAATTTTAAACACTAAGCAAGAATAACAAAAAACCTCTCTTAAAGTAATTTTTGCTTAGAAAATTCCAGGCTTCTTATTATTGTTTCCCTGATATTTTTGCCATTATACTACTAGGAACAGAATGCCTTTCATCTAGGTCTTAAGCTCATGCTTCCCCCCCCCACCTTTATTTTTTTAAGAAATCAGTACTATTGTTTAATTTCTTAGAGGCATCTTGAAGGTCAAATGACTTATAAATATCTTCAGATCTTTCAAGAACCCCCTCTATTTGTCATCAATAACTATTTCATATGGTTCTGATTATTAACTGCTCACTGTTTTTCATCCTACTATATATGGAATTTCAGGAAATTCAGCATAATGGCCTGTCTTAATAATAACTTTATGCAACTTCTCATTTATGAACTGACCTCTTTCCTCTCTATTTGACTTCCCCCTACCTCTCCAATATTTACAATAGCATATTCTTATTCACCTTTAACTATTATTAGCTAATTTCTGCTGCTTTTGCCAAAAGCTTACAATATGCATATGCTGCCCACCTACCAGGAATTCTCCGTAGAACTAAGACAAACTTATTTTACATTACAGCTAGTTCTTGATATCATTTATCTTAATGTAGATAAATAACTTTAAAAAGCAAACTGATTTTCAGTTCAGTTAGGCATACTTCATTAACACATTTAAGTTTACGAGGTCTCTCACTTCCCCAAAATAGATGAAGATCCACAACATAAATAAATGTATCGCTTACACTCACATGAAAACCAACAGAACCTTATACCAACACATAAGGTCACATCAGCCCAATTCTTTGTAGGACTGTAACCTAATCAACCAATAAGATAAAAACAGGCTATATTCCATGTTGGCTTTCTTTTTACCTACTGTATGTTTACCAACAAAAACGTGAAAGTATGTCCACATTACTGATGTTTACATGTATTATCCCATACTACAATATTTCCATTAACATTATAAAATAATTTTTTGAGAAGCATTTAGGAAATACTTTACTAATTCACCTCAATTGAGATGAAACATCCAATTTGCACTACATCCAAGGGAATTACACTCTCTGTTGCTGTAAAGTCTTACAGAACTACATTAACAAGTACAGTCTATCAATGGTTATCGGCACTGTGGCTTTTGACTGCTCACTAAGAACCACAGTGCATAAATTACTTCACCTGTCAGACAGCTCAAAGCAACACAGGCACTAAGTATGAATGGTTCAGACTTTCCCTATTATAAATTACTTTTTCCAGTGAGAGAAAAGGGAGGGCAGTGCAAGGGAGAAGGGGCAGATAGGTTTTATGATAGGTGATAGTTGAATACATGATAGCCTATCCTATCAGAATTGTATCGCAAATTTAAACAATTCACTTCTTTAATGAAGCTTAACATACATTCCCAAAGACACACAGCAAAATTCCAGAAGAGTCAAATGATAAAGTTATTTAACCAAAAATACACACCTCAAGAACTGCTTATAAAAACTATAACCCAATGACTGTTTTGCAAAACATTCAGTGTGATCAAGCCAACAGGACTACTGACCTCACACAAATAAATCAACTTTCTAATTTGCTTACATAGTAATTTTAAGTAAAAATAACAGCATTATTAGTGGCAACACAGCAAAACAAGCAAGTGGTCCATGCAGCTTGAGATCTTATCTCAGTCAACACACTGTGCCAGATGTTTCATAGAAAGAAGCAATTTTCATCACAAACCATCCCAAATCTGAATCTGCAAACATGTTCATATAGGTACACACCACTGAATCTCTCTGTATTCAACAGGGTCTCCATCTGCCATGCGGATCCCTCACTTTACAGTAAATATGACATACAATTGGATTAAAATTGAAATAAAAGTTGATAGGCCTCAATTTGTCTAGCTTTGCTTGGAAAGTCATGACAGCAGTGAGGCCAAGATTATAGTCATAGTTGAGGTTCACAAGACATACTTTTTTTTTTCCTAAGGGTAATTGCTCAGCAGTTCATGAAAATCTGGCCTTATAAGAAACCTCAGATTATGTTCTTCAACACTGACAAGCTAGACCCTTTTAACAAATTTATCATTAGAGCATTTTTTCTTTCCCTAGAACCAAATACTGTCCCCCTTACACCTTCTAGGTTAAAGCTAAACAAATGTTAACCTAGCAGAGAGACATGTGTACATACAGTCTTATTACTGCACATGGAAGGAGGTGACCTCAGCTGGGAAACAGTTCACATCCAACTTAGATTATGTGAGAAGCAACAGTGAGTAAAGCAGCAATTAAGAAGAAACAAAACCAAACAAAAACCAAAATGACTGCTAAAAACCAGTCCCCCCCAAAACCAACAACCTTGATAGTTTATTTCAGAATGGCCTAATCACAGAGACTACGATAAGACATTTTTAAAGATTCTTCACCTTAACCGTTTATCAACTTTTTCCCAAAATTCCAAATAAACAAAAACCCTTTAAATTATTTGTATGTAATCAGTTATATATGTATTCAACAACAACTGTATTTTAAATAATGTCAATATCAGTATGCCAGTAATAAAAATACCATTTTTGTATGTCTGATTCTAATTTAAAAAGTAACACCTTATCAAAAATTAATAGTCATTAGAAGGCTAAATTAACATTAATTGTGTTAACTGTCACAGCATATAATGGCTTTCAAAATACACATGAAAACAGAAATGACATACAATCTTCTACGGTAAAAAGTTAGGCCATTCAAACACTTACAAAATATGGAAATAGAAATAAAAGGGTAAAACCCAAAAAAACTATCATTTTGAAAATTATATGTAAAATCTAGTCAAATAACAAATTACATGGTCCAACAGAAAAACTCAAGAAACAAAAAACTGCTTTCTATGATGTGACAAATCTTCAGCAACACTATCTTAATACTCTGTAGGAAAGGAAAATAAAAAAAAAAAACACCAAGAGGGAAGGATATCCTAAAGCAAGCTTCCCATGTAATTTCTAGGCCTGCCACCAATCATAAACTTTGCTAAAGCTATTAACAATAGTAGTTTCTCTTCTTAACCTGGATCTTAAAGCAATCGTATGTCACCACCAAAAAAACCCCCCAAATTTCAGTAACTACAAATATCTGACTAAGGTTTTCCAGACATCACTGTAACTCAATAACTGCTCCACTGTGCTATGAACTCTACAGCTTCAAGCTGGAAGTCAATCTAGGACAACCAATAGAAAGTGCACCTGTACAATTACTGCATTTCCTAATTCAGAAGGCCAAACTAGAGACAGATAAAGCTTGTGTGTACTCAGCTCAACAAAACAGAAATCCAAAAGCCCATACTTATTTTGTACATATTGCACATCTATTATTACCATTAACTGCAATGAAAAAATATCATATTTATTTCAGAAACAGAAAATTATATTCCTTAAGCAACATACATATAACTTTATTCTAAATGAAATATAAGTATCCATATATATAGCATTTAAAACAACTACATACACAATCATTTAAAAATCTTTCCCACAAAGAATAATCACCCAAACTTAATAAAAATTAATTTTCAAAAAAGTAATCTAGTAACTGAATAGTACCACACACAGTAATTTAAAATATTCAATATGAACCCCATGCCACAATGAAAAATAACCTGTATCATAAAAAAACTATATAATTTCCAATGAATGCAATCTTATTTTTAAAACCTGCAGAAATTTACTATTTTACAAGTAATAAAAAAATTATTTAGCTCTTTGTACTCTAAAATAGAAAAGAATAATATATGCTGCTAGTAATTGCTAACAATATAATTTGTGCAAAGCAGTCTACCTTCCTGCAGATGCATTTTTATTCAACGTCTGACCCCACTAAGCAGTAAACAAATTTACATGTATCAACACATTCCAGTGATCCAAATATTAACCTAAGTTTCTATAACTACAATAACACGATGTCTTAGTAACAGTCCTTTAGTACCGTCATTCTAAAACAATCCAAAAAAATGGCCTCTGACATATATTGTTTGTGTACTTGGGATCCCTTCAAAGTTTAAGGCTTGCAGATGTAAAACAAAAATAACTACAAACAGAATCACCTTTAACTGATCACTGCACCAGACGAGAAAGGAATTACAAGTTTTTTCTGCTTCATTTTACAGCATTTTAAAAGAGTAGGGATATGTTTATTATTGTACACACTGAAAACTAAATATAACCCCGCACTCAAAAATACTACTGCAACAGCTTGATAGCACTCACCGCAAGTAATACTGTTTTAAAGCGAAGGCAGCGTTAGAACAACTTCTGGGAAAGTTAAACTCCTCTACAATTTCTCCCCACTGATTCTTCTCTGATACCTGTCAAAAACAACACACAGGCCGAGATACACAACGTACACGTAAACATGTTGCTGACAGCGAACATCACAAAAAAAACATAGGCTGCCATGAAGCAAATAGATAAATATATAAAAAGAAACAAACATGAATGTATATGGGATTTAGGACTACATATTTTACTGACAGTCGGCAGAATTCCCCTTTCGGGAATAATCCTGCTTCTCAGAGGTCTTCTACTGCATTTATTTTTTAATATACACAGTATTTTTTTTCGGGGGGAACGGCCGGGAGTGGTGGTATTGTTTTGGGGTTTGTTTGTTTTTGTTTTTACTGCCTGGACAATAACCAATCGGGAGTCCCTCTGTCGCCCCCTTTTAAATCCTACCGCGGTCCGTTAAAAACCCAAAGAAGTTTAAAATAACGCAGGGAAGTGCTGGCGGGGGCGCCCCCTGGGCTGCGGGGCGCGGGGGCGCCGGCCCGGGGGGTCCCCCCAACACAGATCCACAGACACAGAGAGGCCTTTCTTTTGAGGCCTACATTTCTGTCCCCAGCCTTGAAGCCTAAAGATGGCTATTTGATTACACACCGTCTTGGGTGCCCCTTTTGTTATTTTTCCCCGGGAAGGGCTCGGAGGGCAGCGCCCGGCCCCCCCCCGGCTGCGAGGATCGTTCCCTAGCCCATGCTCCGTGCCGATTATCGATGTTAAACATGCCCGCTAATTTTGAGTTGCACTAAAACTGCACTCAGACTCTCTCCTCTGTCTCTCCCTCTGCAAGAGAGACACGCACAGAGCTGCCACCACAGCCGAAAGAAGCCTCCTCTCGCCGCCCAGCAGCTCCTTGCTCCCCCTCGCCTTCCCGCGGGAGGGGGGCAGGGGCAAGGGGGTCCGGCGGAGGCGAAGGAGGCAAGAGTGGGGTGCGCGCCGTACCCCCGGGTCCCCCTTCATCGCTCCGCCGACAAGGCCGAGCCACCAACCTGCCTGTCTGCTCACTTCCTCCTTCCACCCCCCACCTTCTCTAACCGGCTTTAAATAGGACGGTTCCCGGCCACCCCGGCTCCCCCCGCCACCCCCGGGGGTCAGAGGAGACTTTTGGGAAGAGGTTAGTGGGAGGGAAACCCAAATTAAAACTTCCACTCACCTTCCCAAATCCGCCTAAAGTGGTGACTCTGGTATAGAGAGCGTGAAGATCCAGCTCCTTCCCACCCACCACGGGGATCTTCTTAAAAGGAGACCTGCCAAAGGAGATACACACAAAACACCACAACTTGTCAGCTCTGCCCCCTTTTCTCCCCTCGCTGGGGCTGCCGTGTCCTTCAGGGAAGGGGCTGGAAGTTGGATCTGGTCGGTTTAAAAGCCTCCCCCCCTCCCGTTCCATCTCCCCATTTTCCTCACCCTCTGCTGTGGTGAAACTGCCGCAGCTCGTCCAGGAAAGCGAGTCCCTTTCTCCGCTGGTCTGCGTGGTTTTTACCCGTCGAATTTGCCATTTTTGTAATAAAAAAGGTTCTCGTAGAAAAAAAAATCCAATTAAAAAAAAAAAAACGGCCGACAACAACAACAACAATCCCCGGCTCCTCCTTGTCTTTAAGAGACCCAGGTGCCTGTGCTCGGCCGGGGATCAGCCATGGAGAGGGGCTTGTTTAAAAAAAAGTTTAAAAGGAATAAGGGAGCCCCGAGAGTGTGGTAATTGCGAGTCCTGTCTCCACACAACACACGGGCGAAGAGGCAGGGAGGGAGAGGGGCACCTCTCAGTAATTCCTCCTCCCGCGGCTGCTGCCTCTCTCAGCACCACAAACCCAGCCGATCCAGCCTGCACATGAGACTCAACATGGTGCTGCTGGATCACACAATGAATTGGGTTACTGTTGTGGTGGGGCGGGGGGGGGGAGCCGGAGTGAGGTATTGACAGTGTGTGTGTGTTACAGCCGCGGCTCCATGCGATCTCCCTCCCTCGCTCGCTCGCTCCCTCGCTCGCTCCCTTACACACACACACTGTACAGCTACGGCGGCGGCGGCGGTGGCGGCGGCAGCGGGATTCACTTCTCTTCTCGCTCAGACAAAAAGATCTGAGGCCGCCGTGCTTCTGCCTGGACGAGAGCGCGACACAGCGGGCCCCGGAGGCCGGTTCAGGTACTGCAGGAGGCAGCTCCAAAGGCAAAAGCCAGCACAGCCCCAGCAAGCAGTTCCTGGCGGGGAACAATAGGCTCCTCTCGCCGCTAAGG